>JADDOH010005881.1:0-138574 GCA_016648135.1 Agrypnia vestita
TGGTGTCGTTCACTACAGCTTTCTTAAATCTGGCCAGACGATTACGGCAGATGTCTATTGTCAGCAACTGCAAACCATGATGGAAAAGCTAGCTGCTAAACAACCGAGGCTGGTTAATCGCTCTAGGCCACTGCTGCTTCATGATAACGCTCGACCACACACTGCACAACAGACGGCTCCCAAATTAGAGGAGCTTCAATTGGAATGTCTAAGACATCCACCGTACTCTCCGGACTTTGCTCCAACAGATTACCATTTTTTTCGAAATTTGGATAACTTCTTGCAAAGGAAAAAATTCAACTCCGATGGGGCAGTCCAAACCGCCTTCAAAGATTTTATTGATTCCTGTCCGAATGGTTTTTTTAGTAAAGGGATCGATGAACTACTTATGAGATGGCAAAAGTGCATAGATAGCAATGGTACATACTTTGATTAAATAAATATATTATAATAAAAAAAATCGGCTTTATGTTCCTCCCATACTAAACGCCAATTTCGTATGTAAGGACCTAATAATTATTACAACAGTTCAGAACTAACGCAGCTAATTTTTTATCACATCCCTTCCAGGAGCACTAGACAAAGTATATCGTTTCATTGTGACAATGTTAGTGTAAATTATCTCTATAGCTCACTTATTAGAAGGCTCCATAGGTTAGGAAACGAGTATGGCTACCTATCGGATGTTTTTTCGGAAACACTAGCCGCCTACAAGAAAGCTCTTCTGGACGAATTCGGTCGTTTATAATTGGTTATTGATGTCATGTCTATCTCTTGTTTTTAGATTTTTGAATTTTACATTTCATTTTATTTTACTGTCATTTTTATTGCTTCTTGAGTTTCAGATTTGATTTGTTTACAATTATTTCATTTTGTTGTAATTTTGTTGCTTCTTGAATTTCAGACATAATTATTTTAATTTGTTGTAGTTTTATTGATTGTTGACTTTCATATTTGATTTGATAACTAGTATTTCATTTGATGTAATTTTGTTATACTTTATGTTAAGTAATGTTTTATTTTCCTTTATATATCACTTTATTAATTGTTTTTGATAGAATTATACCTTATCTCCTTTTTTCATTATTACCTATCAATCTAAACATGTTTATATATATTGTTTCTTTAATGGTACGTTGTACCGTGTATTAAATAAATAAATAAATAAATAGTGATGCGAACACGAAATACGTGTCACATCAATATTCTCACTGTTTTCAAACTAAGCTAAATGCTTGTGCTATGAAAATAGGACTTACTTGCTGCTCTGGAGTGAGGTTCGAACCCGCGACCTTTGGATCACGAGGCGAGAGTCCACAAGACCAACAAGCTACTCTTATTAAAATTAATAAGTACTTATTTTATTAATATTAATACATTTTTAGGAAAGACATGGTGTACATATAAGTGTCCTAATGGTTTTGTTGACTAAATACTGTTACAACACGAAATTGTGATGGTTAGCGCGAATCATGTCACTTCTTATTAAAGTTAGTTAAGTTAGTCAAAATTACTAAAAAAATCTTAAATATTTATACATAATATTAAAAACTACACCCAAGAGTCATCTTCTATGACGCTTGTTTGATGGTTTATATACATTTCTTGTTCCTCATAAATATTTTATTTTATCTTTTTCACGTGGCATTTGGTCATAAACATTACGAATTTATCAGAATATAATAAATTTTGGTTTCATACAACTTCCATCTTTTTTCCATCAGTTTATATTTTTTATTTTCATTCAATAATAAAATTTGATACAGGTACAAACAGTTGATACAATCTACAGATGATCGTTTTTCCTAATATTGACTGCTTACTTTTATATTAAGTAATAATCTCATTTTTTGAAATGAAGCTGAAGCCTCTTTATACTACGTTACGCTTTGTTACAACTAATATATCCATTAACGTGATTCTAATCTATACGAGCATAATATAATATCTTAATAACACGAGTCGGGTGATATACATTTTTCTATTACCTAGACGACACAAAATTTTAATGTTACGCCTGTTGCTAGCACTAAACAGTGACTTCAAACTAAAAAAAACTAACCCATAAAAACCAAGTTATTATTATACTCCCTTTCTTTATAAAATATAACAACAATTAAAGACGAATTAAAAAAATATATCATAACACTAAACTTACAGTAATTTAATATATTTCTAAAATGTCAGATGTTTTGAGCTTCGATAAGACACTTCATGCTTTGAGGATTAAATTATAAAAACATTTGTCAGTCAATTTAGATTTTTGAAATTCGTAGTGAAGTACTTTTTATGTATACTGACGGAGTAATTCGAATTTAGAAAATATTCCGCGACGTTATCGGTCCGCCGTTGCTAGTAATCAAACTTTTGTAATGATTCCAATTTAAAAAAAAAAATCCATTAAAATTTCTAAAAATCCAAAATTATACAATAATATTATTAATTTTTTTAACGAAAATTTGCTAGATCTTCTCGATCGTCACCACGAGTCTACTTGCAAAGTTTCAGCTCGATTGGATCACGGGAAAAGGGTTAAAAATCGATCCAAAGTTTTTTCGACGGCAAGTCGGCAAGCAAGTAAACAGACGCCACGAGTTAATATAAAGGGAGTAATAACGGAAATCAATAGAAACGGTAGTTTACTTGTTACACCAAACCTTTGTTTACACTGATTACACTGACTAACAAAAGCAGAGGTCCTATACAAAGGTAGCGATCCATACCAAATACATTTCAAATTCTTGCAGTTTTCACAAAAAACTTTGAGGTGTCTTGTCGATCTACGTGTATATATATATATGTATATATAATTTATTACAATTTACACATTTACAACAACATAATTATATGACGCGGTGAGTTAAATGCAGGGGGACGATTAAATATTTTACCAAATTAAAATTATGTTATAATACAACATATACTATAATAATATATAGATATATATAGAGCTATATAGTTTTTTATAAGGCGTTCCTGAAATTGAAAGCTTTTTCATTTTAACTGGCACTAAAATTTGAGGATAACGACGTAAACAGTTTTTATTATTTATTTTTTGTTGAACTTTAAACGACCCGCGGCGCGACAGTAAAACTAATTAGTCCTCCGAAGCTGTCTGTTTCGAGACAGGCGCCTAGAAGAGCAGACTTTGACATTACGGTGAAAAATATTTTTCCTTGCAACCATTTTGAATATGTTTTCCAATTTTTCAACACATTGTATAAATGTGTAATTAAAATCTAGCAAAAACAATTGCAGTTACTATGCTCAAGGCTCTGCTGGAACTTTCCCCCCTTTTTGACTGAAAATTGTCCGCGAAAACTTTTACGTACATTTTCACTATTTTGAAGCCTTCACAGGTAAAAGCTTTACAAAATTGAAAACTTTCAAAAACAAACGTTGTAATTGTTACAGCAATAGATATTTCGTGTCTTAAGTTCTAAAAAGATTTAAATATAACATTGTCAATAAAAACAAAATGATTTTGTGGTAACAATTTTAATATAATTAATAAGAATATACTTTGTTTTCACCACTAATTTGTTGAAAATACGAACATTTCTTTCATAAATTAGAAATTTTGGAAATAAAAAAATTTAATTTATAGTTTAATTATTTATATAGACATAATAGTACTTTTTTACCTTTATTACTTTTTTACCGTGCACTTTTTTCAAAAAGTTACCTTTTAAATTTCTTTTCGTACAAGTACTTATTTACTTATTCATTATTTTGTCATAATTATTATAATTTCGTTATTGTGTATACTTTGATTTTTAATTTTTAGTAAACGTTGTATCCTGATAAAGGAATCATTGGCCCCGAAACGTTGGTATTTTCAAAAAAATGTTGTGAAAACAAAGAGTTTTCTTATTAATTATATTAAATATAACGGATTAATTAATAAAATATCTTGTTATAAAGTAATAAAGTAAAGAAACAAAGAAACGAGACGGGTGAACAGATGGCAAGCTATACTTAAATGGAAAATACAGAAAAGAGACTACTTGGGATGCGGGTTAATTGAAAAATGAAACCCTTCGGCGGAAATTGAACGTCGTACAGAGCAAGCCCGAGCTGCATTATTCCGTACGAAGTAACCACTGTGCGGCCATGATTTAAATTTTAATTAGCCAATGACAATGATAAGACGCTACATGTTCCCTGTACTTTTATAAGGAATGCAATTATGAACAATCGCCGAAAATATGCCTAATTGAAAACAGGCGTTTGAGATGTGGATACACTGACGACTTTTGAGAATATTCTGGCTCGGCGGGGACACGAATGACAATATGCAATGTTTTGGCTATATTATGAGATATCTGAAAAATGCATCTACGCAATATCGCAAAAATTGATAGTAGAAGAAGTCTCCCCCCGCTGGTTGCTGCTTTTTTTAATTATTTTTTTTTATTAATTTTTTATTTTTATTTTTACATCTCAGACCCACAAAACATCACATTGATATTTGTCTGTAGGTGCATCAATACATATAAATAAATTGTATTTACCAGAAATACATTCATATTAATTAATTACAATAAATCTTATAAACTCAAATACAAATTAACAATACAATACAACAATACAAGAAAAAATATTACCAAAATCAAAATAAGTCTCTTTTATTTAATAACATATTCATTAATTCTGTATTTTGCCCTTTTTTATTAATATCCATTTTGACACGACATGGGATTTTATTTAATATTTTTGGTATGACATATTTTAATGTTCTTTGTCCATATTTATTTATGACCTTCGGTATTCGTAGTCCTTCTTTAACCGTAAATCTGGTACTATGTTTATGAATCAATCTATGCTTATATGTCCCATCTTCATGATATCGTGTAATTAGTTTGTACCACAAGATAGCATTAATTGGCATAGAGCCTTCGAAGGTCGATATATGCCGGTCTTGGCTTCGTGGCTGCAAGTCGCCTTTTTCGTTGTTTTGATTTCCGTGCCGTCCCTGTTTCTTTATGTTTTCCCCGAATTGGGGGAGGTCTTTTTATTTATTTTATTTTCATGAATTATTATTTCATTTTCTCTCAACTGCAACCGACATCCACCGCCGCCGCCTTGGGAGGTCTTGTGAAATTTTTATTTTATTGTTTTTTTTTTAATATTATTATTTTTGTTTATTTATTGTTGTATGATGTTATGTATGATGTTAATAAAGATTATTTCCTTGCGACTGGGGCTGTGAATGGTTGTGTTTGCGGCCGTGCCCCCTCGCAAAGGTTTATACGACCCGAGCGAGCATGCTCCTGCATTGTAGTTGAAAAAAATGTCAACCTGGAGACGATTGAGTAGGACCGATATGGAAGCTTTTGCTCTTAGAACGGCCCTGGGTAAGCGGTGGGTACCATTCACAGTAGAAGAAGCCTTGAAAGATCGAAGACACTGAAGACTGAAGAAATATTGAGATATATAATAATAATAAAATAAAATAAAGTTTCATAACCGGACATGCACTAGAAGAATAGGAAGAAGAAGAATAAATGAAACAATGAACGTAATGTAATAAATAATATATAGGATAATATTTCTTATCTTGGAAATAAATATGTAAAGATGATTCGACCACTTTACATAACTAAAATATATCAAAATAGTTAAAAAGCGGTGTTTTTTTAAAGGTTTATGAAATAGAACACATAAAAATCGGTAATAGCCATGGTGTTGGCTTTACTAGAATGATCATTTATAACCATTTGTGTTTCAATATAAAGTGTTTTTTCAGAGGTTTGTTCTTCGAATTCGGCAACAAAATTTCCAGCGACAGCCAATTTGACGGCTGACAGAGTTTGGTTTGGCACATCACCATGAATAAACTTACGCCAGAACGACGCTTGCAAATTGTGTAAATTTATTTCGATAATCGTATTGCACCTGCACGTGGTATTGTACCTAATCATAGCATAAAATTAGGTATATATTTTCAATAAAGCCGATACCCCGATTTTTATATACCCTTGTTTTTATACCCTTAATTTTTTTTTTCGGTTAGTTAAGGTATCTAAAAAATATTTTATCTTAATTAAAAAATAATCACCGGGAACCACAGACTTGACTGTTTTGAAAATCTCGAATTAAATTTAATATTCGAAATTGCCAGTTGAGAATACAAATGGATATTTAAAACGTATACGAATAAATTACATTCTTTAAAACACAGGCGTCGAACCAAGTTCCAAATCCTAGGTCAATAAAAAATATCAATTAAACATTCTTTTAATACGATACCTGGAGAATTTTCTTGGGCAGGTTCCTGTCGTCCTCCTCCGTGATCTGCGTGCGGTAGGTGGGCCGCTCGAACACCGGCGGGTTGTCGTTCACGTCCCTCACGTTGATCACCACCGTTGTGTAGTTCTCCCTCAAGTTGTCTAACGCTGATACTCGTAGTTCGTACTGTAATTTACAAAAAGAAAGAGTTTGTTAATGAATTATCGATTCATACATTTTATTTCTATAGAAATCATTAATTTTTTTGAAAAATAAAAAAAAAGTTTTTTTCTATTTTGTTGAATATGGATTTGATTCGACTTTTGGAGGATTGCTGGCACTGACTCTCTCGAGAGAGATTGACCAGCGGCTGCTCTCGCACCTCATACATACCAACATACCATAATCCCTTCGGCGATCGTTCAGAAGCAATACTCTTGTTAACTATTTCATCTGTACTGAATCACTCGTGGCGGTGAGATATAAAAGAAACACTTAAAATTAATAATTTAATCACGAAAGTCACTAAACACGAACCCAACTAAAGCAGTATTACATAATTCGGACTAATTTCACACTCTTTACTTATTAATCTTCTCCTTGTCTGAAACAATTTACACTCGTATATTCGTTTGTGTGAATATATAGTGTAAAACACTTTACACTCATGTGGTATATTCATGCACTTAATCACTATTGAACCCTCGGTAGGTACTTTCGTGATGAATTTCGCTGGTCGCTTATAATTCGCATGGAAAAAATTAGTTTAATTAGTAATGAATGTAGACCCCTTATAGTTATATTGGCAAGGGCTTTTTGCTTTGAGGCATTCTGTTTCACTAATACCTCGAAAACATTTCTTAAAACCATGGCAAAGGGATTTACGCATTTTTTCTGAAAATAAGTCCGCCTTTGTAAAGAATTCCATCTAAATATTTATTAAATAATTTTTAAATTTTCACAATAATTAAAAACGGCACACAATGAAAACAGAAAAATTTCGTTTGAGCATATAAAAATAAAGATATTCAATTAATGTATATTATAGATATCTCACAGAGACGAAACTGAATTTATTATGGGAAAGTAGGTATAGAAGTCATTTGGGTGTACATAGGACTTATGACCTATCTTTTTATGGTTGGCTTAAGTGATCACTTTACACAATTGTAACATTCGCCATTTCCACCCATGATAGAATATACCATGCTTATTCATTTTTGGAAGTTGTATATATGTTCAAATTTCGTGGAAAGCTTTCACATATGAGTTGAAAGAGCCTTTCCATGCGGCCTGTACAAAGCCATTTTCATTCCCCTAAATCCCCACAGATGTCGCTAATGAGAAAATCTACATTGATTATTTTTTACGGAATTTTGAGAGCAATATACTTTATATTCTGAATAAAGATATTCCTTATGTTTAATGAATACATTTATTTCTAAAAAAACGTATTTTTTGTAAAAGCAAAAATTATTTAAAAAATATTAAAATAAATTCCCGAGTGAAAAGTGAGTAAAATTATTCGAGCTAACAAATGAAAATAATAAAAACAAACTAATAAGACATCTGAAAAGGGAAAATAATTGAATCCTGAGAAGACCCTCAAACAAAACGTGATATCTTTATGAAATAAAATAATTGTACGGATCCGTCAAGAAAGATGGTAAAACGAGTTGATTGGAAATCTCGACCAGGCCCCAGCCTCTCGGAGGGTGGGTCTGAGGCGGTGCTTTGTGAAGAGAATACTTTAAATTCACATGCACGCCCGTCCCGTCTATTGTTGACGAAGATGCTCTGCACCAGGTGCAAACGAGATAAAAATTTGTAAGTATCCGCTCGTCGTGCCCGCGTAGGCTATTAAAATGAAATCTTCAGTCAGTTTTCCAATTTCCAAAGGGACTATAAATTCCGTATATCAAATATACATTCAGATGAATATTAATAATTCAAAGAATTGATCGCAATGAATATCGAATTGCTGCAATAATTAAATGTATCATGGATAAAAAACATGGTATCACGATACCACATAATGAGTATAAATTTAGCTGGATTTTTACTATACAATAATCTATATAATATATTAAAAAATTCTTTAATTGCTCAATTTATACTTGTCTCTTAAGATATGAATGTTTCATAGGGTTATATATTTTAGGAAATTAATTACTTACATAAAACGATTCAAACTAAACAAACCATTGGAGAAATAAACGTAAACATTAAAAAAATATATAAGAAAGGATATTAAAGACTAGGTACTTCGTTTTAAACCGGTTAAATTTGCACGATATTATGTGTAATTTGATTTGTTTTGATTTTTTAAAATGGTTTACATAGTTATAAAATATGAAAGTTGTCGAAATTTTATTTTAAATAGGATACAGGGATAGCAGCATAATTTATCGTATTGAACGTTATTAGATTATTTCGATCTAATAAAAAGGATGAGTATTTCTCATGCATAGATAGCTTATTTACTCTTCAAAAATTTTCCAGACTAAAAATATATTAACATTCTTTAAATAAATGAATATATTAGGTCCTTACATATGAAATTGGCGTTTTGCCGTACTGGCAAATTTGATCTTAAATATCTTCTCTTTGGTTAGGAATTCCAAATCCAAATTTATACAGCTATACTCATGTATTTGTGTTTTGAAAATTATAATTCATTTGTTTTTTCCTCAATTGTTTTTTTCTTTGCGTCACTCAGTTTACAAAATGAAAAACTTGAAATATCGCGTTATTTACGAGTACGAGTTCCACCGTGGCACCAGTGCTGCAGAAACGGCTCGAAGGATTAATGATGTGTATGGCGACGGTGCCGCAAAAGAAAACACAGTGCGTTTTTGGTTCCAACGTTTTCGTTCTGGAAATTTCGACCTGCAGAACAAGCCCCGTGGACGGCCGGAGACCAAAGTTGATAATGAAGAATTGAAGGCTATTGTGGAAGCGGATCCATCGCAAACCACATCCGAGTTAGCTGCAGGCTGCGGTGTTAGTGATAAAACTGTTTTAATCCACTTGAAGCAAATTGGTAAGGTGAAAAAGCTTGAAGGTGGGTACCTCACGAATTGAGTGAAGCAAATCAACAAACGCGCGTTGACTGCTGCGTTGCATTACTCAACCGGCATAATAATGAAGGGATTTTAAATCGAATCATTACCTGTGATGAAAAGTGGATCCTGTACGATAATCGGAAGCGCTCATCGCAATGGCTGAACCCTGCCGAACCAGCCAAACCATGCCCCAAGCGAAAATTGACTCCAAAAAAGTTACTTGTGAGCGTTTGGTGGACTAGTGCTGGTGTCGTTCACTACAGCTTTCTTAAATCTGGCCAGACGATTACGGCAGATGTCTATTGTCAGCAACTGCAAACCATGATGGAAAAGCTAGCTGCTAAACAACCGAGGCTGGTTAATCGCTCTAGGCCACTGCTGCTTCATGATAACGCTAGACCACACACTGCACAACAGACGGCTACCAAATTAGAGGAGCTTCAATTGGAATGTCTAAGACATCCACCGTACTCTCCGGACCTTGCCCCAACAGATTACCATTTTTTTCGAAATTTGGATAACTTCTTGCAAAGGAAAAAATTCAACTCCGATGGGGCAGTCCAAACCTCCTTCAAAGATTTTATTGATTCCCGTCCGAATGGTTTTTTTAGTAAAGGGATCGATGAACTACCTATGAGATGGCAAAAGTGCATAGATAGCAATGGTACATACTTTGATTAAATAAATATATTATAATAAAAAAAAATCGGCTTTAT
This sequence comes from Agrypnia vestita, assembly GCA_016648135.1. NCBI lineage: Eukaryota > Metazoa > Arthropoda > Insecta > Trichoptera > Phryganeidae > Agrypnia > Agrypnia vestita. The sequence continues at coordinate 10,013 of JADDOH010005881.1, forward strand.
GTTCCTCCCATAGTAAACGCCAATTTCATATGTAAGGACCTAATATTTGAATTATTCTGAATTATATCGTAGAATTATTTGGCAGTCATTTCGTGGTGCAACATTTATATTATTTTATTTGAACTGTACTACGCACACAACATTTGAGTTATTTATCTCTACTATTGTTTCGAGAGGAGTAGTTTCTCTCATTATCAGGTATAATTAACAAATACAATTATTCATTATACGTGATGATGAGAGGGACTGTTTCTTTTAAAACTAGTAATTTTTTATTTATTTTTTTTAGCATTTTTCCCGTTATCTGCTAGTCAATGCGCAACTTTGAGTGCTATTGTATATCCAAATTCTGAAAGAAATTTCTCGGGACGCTCTAATGTGTAGTACAAAATTTAAATTTAATTTTTTTTATTTAAAATGTTAAAATTTTACTTGATTTCCTCCAAATATAAGTAAAATCGTGAAAAAATGCAAATTGAAACTAAATATCCATAGGATTATATTGTTTTCTATATTTTGATGAAGGCTTGCGAAAAGTGTTTATTCTAAAGGCTTATCAATGAGAACACATCATTTTATTCTCATCTTCTCTTTAAGAGAATATTCTTTCTCTTACTTGCTGAAAAAAATAACGCCGTTCATTGTTAACTGTTCATAAAACCCCGCCATGAAATATACGAAATGAGAAAAACATGAGAATATCAAAAATTTTTGTACCGAAAAGCAAGGAGGGTTCTTTAATGCACATCTATATGCAAAATAAAGAACCATTGATTACTTAAAATATGTTGGTGTTTAAACTATTACTTTAAATATAATTAAGTATCCAGCCTTGACTTGGAAAGAAAAATCAAGAAAGTGTTACGTTGGAAAAAAAAAAGAATTGGGTACCCGAATATTTTACGAAAACAATAATGACATAAAACCATAAAATAAATCAACAAAGACATAGACACATTAACTGAATGGACAAAAAGAAATTTTCTAACCTTAAATGCTCAAAACTGTAACTATATTAACTTTGAGGCCAAACGGAAAATGCATAAAATGGACATAAAAATACAAAATGAAACACTTACTGAACTAGAAAATACTAAATACTTAGGACTCAAAATAGACAGACACCTCAAATGGACCTTTCAAATAGACAAAGTAATTGACTCACTGACTAAACGGAGCAGCCTATTCCACAAAATACACGAAATCACACCGAAGACCGTAAAAATTCTGATTTACCAGGCATACGTCAAGAGTAGAATAGGATATTTGATACCCTTCTGGGGAACCGCAAAAACAAAACTAACCTAAACAGACTCCAACGACAGCAAAACAAAATACTAAAAATGGTCCATGATCTGAAATACCGGACACCAACTGAAACTGTATACCGTATAACACAACGATCAAACATCGAAAGCATTATAAAAATCGAAACACTTTAAATCATTCACAGACTAGCATTTGGTGAAATACAAGACGAAGACATAACTTACTTTTCATCACGCCGTTTCCCCGTGGGGGTAGGCAGAGAGGATAGAGCGCCATACTCTTCTGTCCTGACATACAAGTCTCGCCTCATTCATACATCTTCGCATGCAAGCTCGCCGGTTGTTGAGGCTAAGAACACGAAGACATGAAATTACACAAAATACACGAAAAACACCAAGATAACACTAGAATGGCTCAAAACTATCATATAACACACGCCAAAACAAAAACAGGACAATCCCGACTAATTTGCAACGGATTAAAACTATACAATGACCTGCCACAACAGACCAAACAACTGACCACTGACAAATTCAAAACAGATGTGACAAAAATACTAAAACTCAGCCAACTATAAAAAAATTACTTTGTATCTAAATTATATTATTATTATACTCTTATATTGAATCATGTAAAAATGTTATCCATAAACCTTTTAGGTTTCTTTTATATTTTAAATGAAAAAAAAATATGTTTCTCAAAATCTTGTCGCGGGATCGTGGCTGTGGAAGGCAAACGAAACAATCAAAATTAATTATCGGTTTATTAATTTATTTAATTCACTGGACATTAATTTAATTAGAGATCATCTTACTTCACAGTATTTCGCACTGATCACTCGCCTGTGAAACATTTTATTGCGTCGTGCGATATTCAGAAGTCTGTGGTCACACTTATATTCCAAAGCTTGTTTAATTTTTTAAATTTATTTATTTGATTACGGAATCTTAACAGTTTAAATCATTTAAATTTTAGAACACAGTGTACATCGCATAAACCAATTACACAGATTCACAAATTTTTAAGGCTGAGTAAATTAAGTACCTACTGTGTTGGATAAGAGAATATTTGAAAGCTAACAGAATATATGATAATAGTCAACAAACAATATTTAAGTAAAATAATGGTAATATATTAAGATATTAGAAATAGTTAATGAGTTTTGATAGTAGGTAACACGGGGATAGGGATGGGAGGGAAAGGGTGAGCAGGTAGGAGTCAGAGCGGAGGTGGAGGAAGAGAAGATTAGATGTGGACAAAGAAAATAAGCTTTTTAGGTACCCTCTTAATTATTGTCATTGATATTAGGCTAGCCACGCTGATTCGCCATTTTTGCTTTATATGTGTAATCGCTGTAATGTCACAATAATAACTCTCTCGCGTGTAATTTCATCGCTTTTATACATAAATATTAGATCGCGATACAAAGAGAATGTTCGACCAGTTTCTCTAAATTTCTAGTAATTAAGGTTTCTTTGAGTAAAGTCAAGTTGATTCTAGATTTATGTGGACCGTTCGAGAGACTTCGAGAGTGCGCAGTTATCGTTGTTTTAGACTCTCGTGAGAATACAGATTCATCAACACGAGTACCATATACAACTGATGACGTCATTTTATTAAACTCTATATTTAACCAATATATAGTATCATATTCTGGAATCAGTGAAAATCTATAACAATCCATGAACAGACATCAATTAAATATGTAATGTACTATCAATGTCAAGAAAAACTATGAGCACGTATTTATAACTACATTGACCATTATTTTTATTATTATTTTTTTTTATTTAATTTATTTGGTAAAATGTACAAACTTAAGAGTATTCAATATAATTTAATTAATACACATTTATATAATATTACACGCTTACCCACTTTTAAATGAGAATTTATTCTCGTGTTTAAAAGTGGGGGCATTGTCATAGATGTATATATCTATTAGTAATGAAATCGTTAGTGTAAGACATTAGATTAAATAAGTAAGATATAGGAAAAGAAACATTAGATTAAGTTATAAAAATTAAGACATTAAATTAAGTAAGTAAGATATAAACAATACCAGAATACAAAAATGTGAGACATTAGAATAAGTAGATAAGGTATATACAAGGATACAATAAATTAAGTTATAAAAATTAATAATTAAGAAGGTATTGTAATAACAGTTAAAAGTATATATAGATTGTTTTTGATAAGATTTTTTCATTGCGTTATTGTGATGGTTTTTTGTAGAAGATTTTTCAATTTAGTCTTGAATTTTCTATAATTTTTTTCCGTCTTCATTTCATTGGGAAGAACATTAAATATTTTATACTATAAATCTCGAATTCTTGGCCACATCTTCACTGCAGATAGAACAAATGATTTCTACATTCTTCGTCGTACATCGAACAACGGATAAGGCAGCAAGCGTTCGTGCGAATATTTCGTCATACAAATTCTACCAAACCCAGTGAGGACGTGAATCGCTTCTTATTTAAAAGGTTCTTTACCAACATACACACCTGTGATTTTCGGTTGAACTACGAAAAATGTATATTACATCCGTTTACGAGATCAATAGAATAATTCACACAATAATGCACTTTGGGTTGGCGCGTTGTTCAAGCGCTTCTAAAATGTTTGCTGAAAGCTGCGTCCGTAGATTCTTCCATCTCTCGAGACAACGTTTTACCGGAGTTAAGTTACAGCTGAAACATTCAAAAGCACAAATTGTACGCATTCTTTTGAGTGTTTGACTTAAACAAAGAATGGAATCAATTTTTTATATACATTAATTAATATTGAACCAATTCGAAAGAATTAATAAATGAGAAGTAAATATAGAGCAAATGGTGATCAAAAATTTGAAGTTTAGATGGACCATAATTTGACAGGGCCAACCAATCAAGAGGTTGAAAACGCTGCGGTAGCGTAGAGCCCCGCGGCGCTTCTTTGGCAGTTCTTTGGCATTTAGCCGTGCAGTTGTAACTGAAATTTTATTTGTGAACTTCAAATCATTTGTAATAAACTTCTGTGTAAGTTGACCGTGATAATTATTCCTATTTACATGACATTTTCCAGAATTTTCTACGATTCTCTTAATAATTTTAGAATTCGTCCGTACACTACTAAAATGGTGACCTACAAAAGCTCTTCCCAGCATCGTCGATAAAAGGCCGAGAAAATGACTTGGTCCTGTGGAACAAATGAGCGAGTAGAGGATGGTAAAGAAAACATATGAGGTAAGTATTGAAGGCGAAATGAATAGAAGGCATGATCAGATAAACTAAATATTGCTGGACGTATACATGAAAGTGGCCGAGACAAGAGTGGTATGCCAGAACAGAAGAGTGTGACGTCCTGTATTTTATTCCGTCCCCCAGGCAAAGAAATAGCGCGATAGTATGTCAGTTAATTCATTTTAATTGTGAATATTATTTCATTCATTCATTATAGAAACTAGGGATTTGCAAGGGATGCTGAAGTCTAGGATAACAACAACATATCGAAACATTATTATAGTACAAATCAGACATATTATAATATAAATTAGCAGAGAAAAACATGAAACATGCATAGCGCTATTAGGTATCTGTCAAGTGAATTGAAATCAATAATGAATGACTTCACAATTCAGGAGAAATACTTATTTTGCTTTGATTATATATAAATATACATTGTTCGCATAAAAAAAACAAAACATTCGTAAATAAAGAGGTTTTTAGGCTCCGTAAAGCCGTTGTCCGCTCACGGGAGGGATAGAAGTGGGGGAGATATAAAACAAAGAGACGTCTGGAGAATATGCCGGGGTAACGTCGCATGTTTTTGGATTTATACCATAATACTTTCACGTAATCTGCCAGCACTGAAAGAAACACGATTCTGGGTGAGGGCCAACCGTATGAGTTATTTCATCGGTCTCCTGATACAGAGCCATAATATTACCATAAACTTCCTCCACGCTAGATGGCAGTCTCGGGCGCTCCCTCTGGGGAGGACGGAATTGACTTCGAAATTAGTTGACTATGAGCTGCGTCACTTTCTGTTACGTCGCGAGCTCCCCGCCATCGCCAGTGTAAAAATTATTGTAGCTAACTGCAGTGCCGCGTTGCGGAGATATCTTTTCTGGCAACACTTGCACCAGCGCGTAATTGAAACCGCTTGACAAATTGTCCTCTGCGAACACAAGACACAGTTTTACGACGGGTCTAATGGTACTTTAGGACGAAAGTGTTGAAATTTTACTTTACGTTCTCGAGTTTCCTTAACGTAACGTCTTTATTTATTCTAAACAATGTAAATAATAATTATACTTCCGACACTCGGATAGCGAAGACCGATAACGACCCAGTAGTTTGAGGCCGCGTAATATCCCGGCTAGACCATTTAGCGTACTATTAAGAACACATTTTGTTTCATTTAGGACAAAGATTGTGCCATTTGAGGACAATGCTTATATTCATGTGTCAATTTCATGAGAGAGTATCAAATATATGCCGTGGTAGAATAAGGTTTGTGTTACTTGAAATAATTAAAGACAAATGCTTGATAATAAAAACCTTCACCAGCACTGGTCGCTAAAATTTTTGTTTTTAAAAACAATATTTTTATATGAAAGTTTGTTCTAAGAACACAATTACTGGATTTTTTCCCCAGAGGGTTGATAAATTAATTAAGGATAAATTATAGAAGACTCACAGAGACGAAGCTAATTTATGTATGAGAAAAGTGGATGGAAGTCTCTTATACTATGGCTCAGGGCTTACTTTCATAGTATACACATTGTTTATAAAAATATATGCTGGTGGTACATAACGGAGTTGAAAACTTTCTACAAATGCAAATTCAAAATAATATATGTTTACAAAAAGAAATAAAAAAATGATTTTCTACATTTACATAAATGTGTGGTAATTAATGTATACAGTGTTTGTTTTTTCTGAAATAACTATTAATTTTCCAGTTCAGTATTTATTATTAATACAAGCCGAAACCCGTGAAAAATCACAGGACATGATGATAATTAACAACGACTTGCGAGCCTCGTTAGCGGCTAATCATCATCAATGTTGTTGTTGTAATTCCAGCAAGTTAGAAATTAGGATGGTCGATAGTGATGTTTTTTTTTACAAATAATAAAGCTAAGTAATGAATACTCCAAATAACAAAGTACGATACTTTGAAATTAGTTTTGTAGTTGGGCTGCGATGAAAGTATGTTTGCACCATTTATTCACAGCACTTGAGAGATGCTACAATGTGCATTAGTAAAATTACCGGGTGATGTAATGGCGGAGGTCTGGCGCAAGTAATGACTGGTACTCCAGTGCGGAGGAGGTACCGCTTCCACCTTGGGGCCGTAATTATATGCCACTACTTTCCACTCTGAGGCATTTATCGTTGTATATTCTATGTTCACTTGCGTTCCTTGCAGAACATAAAAACATTTTATTGTTTTAAATAGAAAATATCCATTAATTAAGATAAATTATAGAAGTCTCACGGAGACGAAGCTATTCATATGGAACACATGTACGAAAGTCGGTATTTATAGAGTAGCCGCAGGTCTTCCTTTTTTAGCTGGCTTAAGTGACCCCTGTACACAATGCATCGTTCCACTAAATACACCCACTTATTGCCAAATTTTTGAAAGTTTTATATATATATATATATATATTAAAAGAAAATTGACATAGCAATCTTTTGTAGAAAGTTTTTGATTTCCAGATAGTGTACAGATGTCGTCGCTGGTAATAATCTATATCTATAAAACTCAATGTCAATCTATCTGTCTGTTCTCTAAACAAATCTAAACCGTTTGTCCGATTCGACTCAAATTTTGCATACTTATGCTTAAGGACCCAGTGGGTAATATAGGTGACATTTCCCCCTTCCCCCCATATATTTTCAATGCAAATCTGTACCGTTCAACCGATCTGACTCAAAATTTGCAAACTTATTATTTATGACCCGGCGGGTAAAATAGGCATTTCCCCGCCCCCATCATATATTTTCAATGCAAATCTGTACCGTTCAACCGATCGGACTCAAAATTTACAAACTTTTTATTAATGACCCGGCGGGTAACAAACATTTCCCGTCCCTCTTAACTTCTTCCCCTTCCCTGATAATCTGATACATTTTCAATCAAAATCTGTATCATTCGATCGATCAGACTCAAATTTTGCTTACTTATTCTTAAGGACCCGACGGGTGACATAGGCGACAATTCCCTCATCCCCTTTTATCAAATCTACACGTTTGCCGATCTTTCCGATCAAATTTTGCATTCTTATTCTTTAGGTCCCGGCGGAATATACAGGCCATAATTCCCTCCTGGACATCTTATCCATCCCAGCCTACATTAAATGGAAACATTGTTTTTTTTAGAGTATTTGCAAAACAATGGAACCTTTTTGTCCCCCCACAAACTTTTTTAAGCCGAGCAACTCCGGGTACAAACAGCTCACACCTCTATATTTTTAAAGTAGAGTAAGTTGCAATAGGTACCTAAATATATATGATATTCTTCCGAATTTAAAAATTGTTAAAAAAAATATATAGTTACATTTTGTATCATTTCCCATGCTTAATTTGTATTCTAAATAACGTATAAATAAAAAAATATATAATTACGTATAAAGGAATACTTTTATTTTATATTTGGCGTCCAGTTGAATTCCATTCATATTAAGGAATTTAGTGCTTAATGTATGATGTTTAGTAGGTAAATATAAAAATATAAACGAATTTTCAAATATTCTATAATATTCATAGGAAGAAAAAGTTTAGTATTTTACATACTAAAATTTTTATGAAGATTTAAATGTTAAATTATTCTCGCTTATATTCCTACAAAGCGTTTGAAGTTTATTATCCATTTTCACCTTTTCACAGAATGCTTTTACACTTTGCTATTAATAGGTCCTATCTACAGCATGACTATTATGAACTATTGCAATGTAGTATTTTAATAAATTTAATTTCGTTATACTTTTTAAAAGCACTATTTAGGTCTTCATTTAAGCATGATTTTAAAATACTACAACATATTTTCTTATTCACAAGCAACCATGTATGTGTGGTATAAAAAGAGTCAGAAAAAAATTAAATAAATGTTTTGAATGCAATCACCGCGGATTACTAATTTAAAATGTACTGAATTATAGATTTAATTTATCTAATCAGAATCATGATTCCTATAAATTTATAGGCTACGTTGCCTATAAAATCTTGAATTCAGTATATTATTAATTAGTAATCCTAGATGATTGCATTAATTTTTTTTGGAAATTGCTGCATTTGCTGTTATATCCCACATTATATACTATAAATTGTGATGAAAATATCGAGGAATTAAAATAGTCTTAGAGTTTGATATTGATAATAAAGACAAAGAAGACGGGTCACATTCTGGTAATAAATTTACACTGTATACGAATCAATTGCAAAGAGTACCGCATTGTATTGGTAAAATGGCACGTAGTCGGAACATTTTAGAAGCTTTAGCAATAACAATTTTCGGAGTTTGCAATTCTTTTGGAGACGGGCCACGTTTTTTATTAAGAAAATGAAATACAAATTTAACACAAACAATGGCATTATATAAGATAATTAAGGCATAATAAATAATAAGTATTCTTATTAAATTTCATAATACTGAAGAAAATATAATTAATAACCAATTAATCTTTTACATTTTTTAATCCATATCTATCGCATATTTTTCCCGTTCACCTCTTTTCGTCTCCCTTTTTATCTCCCTCTCCCTTCACTGCGGCCTTTGATACACCAGCATCCGAAAGCTAATTTCTTTTCATATTTATTTTATAGATAATTAGTTAATGTATGTCTTTCCAGCAGAGATAATAAACCTGTCGATTTAAGATATCAACGTGGTTAATACACATTATTTTTATTAGTACGTTCTAAGAACATAATCGTTAGATTTTATATACAGAGGAATAATTATTAATTAAAATGAATTATAGATGTCTCACAGAGACGAAGCTATTTATATGGGAAAGCATGTATGGAAGTCTTAATTGGGCGTCCAATAAAGATTTCCATGCATGATTTCCCATGTAAATAACTTCGTCTACGTGAGACATCTATCATTTAAATTGGTTAATAGAGATTATTAATTAATTAATTTTCTTTCTAATTGCTACAACAGACCATGAGGTCTCAAAATGATAGGATCACAAAAATACCCAGGCCTGAGAAAACAACAAATATTATGACTTCACCGAATCCGAATCCCGAAAGAAAAGCCAGCGTCATGTCCACTGGACTACGACGGCTGTCAAATTGTTTAAATTTTTGTTAATGATTACATTACTTTTGATAAATACCCAAATAATTAAAAACACACTATATATTTGCTCTAGTTATTTGAAAAAAAAATGCATTTGTAAAAATAATCGAAGGAATGTTAATTTTCACTGGAAGCCAGCCAAAACTGCAGACAGAAAATTTGTTAAGAAAGCGCTGGAAACAAAAACAGCCAACTCAACTTTTTGATGTTATAAAATTATATTAACTTTGAGCTTTAGTTTTCCCACCAAAGTTGATGCCATAAAATATAAAGAAAAAGAAAATTGGTCAAGTGAAAAAATTATGATTCATCTAAAGCAAGCTTCTTGGAGAAGCGTAACTGAGAAGTTTTCACTTAGTTTTATAGCTATCTTCAAGCAAAGCAATACACATTTATATTTCAAGAATGTACCTATTACATATATTAGGTTATCTTATCTAGGTATATAGAATTTGAAGAGATTGTTTAACGGCAATGTAACAAAAATCAATTGTAAAATTATTTTATATTTGTTACTAACTACTATTTTTTTATCCGTCCCAAAGCGTTATAGTAAGGCAAGGGCATTATTGTTAACAAACATTTTTAAAACCTAAAAAGTACTTCATCTCTTAGTAAAACGAAAAAAAAAACGTACAAAAACATCGTGAAATTTGTTTTACAATGTCACATGATAATAATGTCTATGTATGTGGATTCCGAAATGTTGGCCAGAGATGTCGGAAACACAAGGTAGAAGAGCCAAGAAAACTTTTCACGGAAGATTCTGAACGAACATGAAACCAAGAAAACATTTTAGATTATTCTATTTATTACTAAAACGATTTTCTTTTCATTGTAAACTTTTTTGAAAATTGTTTTATTGGGAAAACAATAGGAAGATAATAGATGATGTCATAATTTAATATAAAATAATGATAGCCTGGGGTAGATGGACTTTAATTACGATATGAATTACATTTTTTGTAAAAAGTGATTTTTTACAAATAATACGGCTGTAACCCGTTAAAAATGACGGTACTTTAATACGTCGGTTAGGAATAAGTATTAATTTATTTTATTAAAAAATTTCTAAAAAAAAGATTTTGTGCAGTACGAACGTTTTTATAATTACTCCGACATTGTTGAAGTTTATTTACGAGCACTGCGTAATTTATGTATAGCGTAAAATTTAGTCGTTCATTGCAAGAAAATATGTAGAGATAAAAATAATTATTAAAGCAATTTCTTCAGCAATTCTCGGCTCCTGCTTATGATTTACGAGTAAATTGGATATAAAGAGTATTTAATGAGATGTCATCCGCCCCCCGCGGGGAAAACGTGTATCTGTGTTGCAATTCGCACTTTAGAAGACTTTTCTTTGAAAAATGTGAAAATAAAACGCGATAAAAAAGAGAATACAATGAGACAGGGATGAGCTGTCTGATAAATATCTGTATCCTTGTTACAAAATATAATATTTTTTTAGTATAACAAATTGCAAACAGTTAAAAGATACTCGTTAAAATAAATTTCTTATAATTTATACCAACACTTAGACAAAATCTCCTTTTCGGTCTTTATCCATTGATCAATTCGATGGAATGTTAAATATTATAATATTCATAAAATAAATAAAAATTGGTATCAATGTATACAAAAAATAAAATTGGCTATCATGCGAGGAGTATAGATACAAAACCTCATTAATGCAATCGACTAAAATGATTATCTGGCAAATAGTACGTCTAGAGTAGAATTAGGATATTTGATACCCTTCTGGGGAACCGAAAACAAAACAAACCCAAACAGACTCCAACGACAGCAAAAAAAAAATACAAAAATGGTCTATGATCTGAAATACCTGACACCAACTGAAACTGTATACCGTATAACACAACAATTAAACATTGAAAGCATTACAAAAATCGAAACGATTAAAATCATTCACAATCTAGCAAATGGCGAAATACAAGAAGAAGACATAAAATTACACAAAATACATGAAAAACACCAACACAACCCTAGAACGGCTCAAAACTATCACTTAACACACGCCAAAACAAAAACAGGACAATCACGACTAATTTGCAACGGATTAAAACTACAACAACCTACCACAACAGACAAATTCAAAACAGATGTGACAAAAATGCTAAAACTCGGCCAATTATAAAAAATGATTTTGTATCTAAATTATATTAATATTATATTCCTATATTGAATCATGTTAAATTTTTTATACATAAACATTTTCAGGTTTCTATTATATTTTAAATAAATATATAAAAAACTGTTTTATAATTAACCAGCCGTAGATCCATGAAATATCACGAGACATAATAATAATTAATAACGACCCTTGCGTGTAACCTGGGCCGCGCGCTTATTACGTGTCACACTATAACTATCTAAAGTTGTAAATACAGAAAGTTACGGACGTCACGGACCGACAGACATTCAAAATAAGGATAGTTGATAACTCCGTTTGCCGATGTAACATGTTCTTACATATGTTTTACAAGCGTTTTATCAAAGCATATGAGTTTTGTAATTACATCGGTTCTCTGACTACAAGATCAGTTAGCATAAAAACTATTATTGGAAATACTATAAAGAATAAAATTTCATTTTTCGTTTATACGTGTATGAAAAAAGAATATAATTAAATTATTTTATTTGTTGATGTTTACTTAGAATATTCAACTGTTTCACAGTCTTAATTTAGAGAAAAATGTTTGAAAATCATATTTTGACTCACACATAATGCTTTAGCCTTGTATGTTGTAAAAATAACTATGCGAAAGACTGCCAATAAGGACAAAAAAAACATATTTCCCCCTAACTTTTGGTAGGTTTTGATGTCTTATGGTATCGAATGAACTTTTTACCGAACACACGAAAATTAAGATAGTTACCTCCATACCTAGATCGGGTATATATGAGTAAAGCGCGATTGATTTATTTGACAAAAATGGAACGTCCAGAGACAATATTAGGTCCTTACATATGAAATTGGCGTTTTGCCGTACTGGCAAATTTGATCTCAAATATCTTCTCTTTGGTTAGGAATTCCAAATCCAAATTTATACAGCTATTTACTCATGTATTTGTGTTTTGAAAATTATAATTCAATTGTTTTTTCCTCAATTGTTTTTTTCTTTGCGTCACTCAGTTTACAAAATGAAAAACTTGAAATACCGCGTTATTTACGAGTACGAGTTCCACCGTGGCACCACTGCTGCAGAAACGGCTCGAAGGATTAATGATGTGTATGGCGACGGTGCCGCAAAAGAAAACACAGTGCGTATTTGGTTCCAACGTTTTCGTTCTGGAAATTTCGACCTGCAGAACAAGCCCCGTGGACGGCCGGAGACCAAAGTTGATAATGAAGAATTGAAGGCTATTGTGGAAGTGGATCCATCGCAAACCACATCCGAGTTAGCTGCAGGCTGCGGTGTTAGTGATAAAACTGTTTTAATCCACTTGAAGCAAATTGGTAAGGTGAAAAAGCTTGAAAGGTGGGTACCTAACGAATTGAGTGAAGCAAATCAACAAACGCGCGTTGACTGCTGCGTTGCATTACTCAACCGGCACAATAATGAAGGGATTTTAAATCGAATCATTACCTGTGATGACAAGTGGATCCTGTACGATAATCGGAAGTGCTCATCGCAATGGCTGAACCCTGCCAAACCAGCCAAACCATGCTCCAAGCGAAAATTGACTCCAAAAAAGTTACTTGTGAGCATTTGGTGGACTAGTGCTGGTGTCGTTCACTACAGCTTTCTTAATTCTGGCCAGACGATTACGGCAGATGTCTATTGTCAGCAACTGCAAACCATGATGGAAAAGCTAGCTGCTAAACAACCGAGGCTGGTTAATCGCTCTAGGCCACTGCTGCTTCATGATAACGCTAGACCACACACTGCACAACAGACGGCTACCAAATTAGAGGAGCTTCAATTGGAATGTCTAAGACATCCACCGTACTCTCCGGACCTTGCCCCAACAGATTACCATTTTTTTTCGAAATTTGGATAACTTCTTGCAAAGGAAAAAATTCAACTCCGATGGGGCAGTCCAAACCGTCTTCAAAGATTTTATTGATTCCCGTCCGAATGGTTTTTTTAGTAAAGGGATCGATGAACTACCTATGAGATGGCAAAAGTGCATAGATAGCAATGGTACATACTTTGATTAAATAAATATATTATAATTAAAAAAATCGGCTTTATGTTCCTCCCATACTAAACGCCAATTTCATATGTAAGGACCTAATATATTCACATATATACTCAAGTGATAAAATTCCAGACGGATTAATCAATTTTATTCTGAATGTATGCGTTGACATGGTTTTATTGTATAATATATATATTATATAGGATATATATATATATTATAGATATATATATATATATTGAATATAAAATTATACTAGAGACATCTGTCGTATTTTTTCATGAACTAGTTAAACAGATTTTTAAAGATTCTCAGATTTTAACAAATATAGAATATTCAAAATTTGATAATGTGTGTAGGTATGTTCTTACGATAGAATTAGTGAACATTGCAGAGTGATACTCTAAGACAGTTCATACAGGTTGTTAGTCCAGAGCCATTGTAAAAAAAGGCTTCCACACACGTTTTTCATATTCATTGTTTCGTCTCTGAGACTTTTATAATTTATTTTAATTGGCGAATCCCATAAAGGTATATATATATATATAAGTTAGACATGTGTAATGATTTACACACGACTAAAACTCAATAAAAACAATATAAATTAGTAAATAGTGACTAATATTAACACCTATTTTTCAAAATAGTGACTCGAATGATAGTTGTATGATGATTACAATATACATTTATAAGGATATCAAACGTTCTTGTGTTTCGATTATCCATTTTAAAATTTTTTTTTAGTTGACTTTGTTTCCTTCGGTTACAATTTTTAGTTCGGTGGGTAATAGATTGAAGTATTTAGTAGCTGTATATATGGGACTTTTACAGTACACTGTTTTAGTAAATTTGAGCCCTTGTATTAATTTATGTCTGGATCTACCATCATAGTTATTAAATTTTTGAGTACATTCAATGAAATAATACTCCAATTGTCTAGTACAAACTTTTGTCTAACATTTAATACAAAACTTTGCTTTAGAGCAAAGTAGGATTAGTCCTATATTTTATTTATTATATATATTTATTTATGCAGTAGATACATAATGTTTTTTTATAATAAATTGATTCTATGTTATAGCATTTTTACAGGCATTATACTCCACATAATATGAGCCAAAGCTCGAGCTTATAGGAGGAGTATTTACAAGCTAAATTAAAGTATAAAAGCAGAAACCATTAAGAAGTAGTAATTTTTTTTATTCTATAGAAACCATTTGAGACATGTGGGCAATGTTACAATTCATCGTTGTCCAAACTCAAGGATTTGACTTCTTTCTTAAACTGTTCGTATTTTGGAATGTTCTTTTCTTGAAATTTGTTTTGCGACAACAATGTATTGTGCCATTTAACTCCCAAGTATGTATAATGATGTTGTGCCATGGAGGTTCTTAAAGATGATATCTTTATTTGTCCCTTTGTTCTATGTCTATTATTTATACAGTCTAAGGGGTGAGACTTATTTATAAAATAATCTTTGTAAATTTGGCATAGGGAGTTTGTTTTGTATATTTTTGCAAGTGATGGTATATTCAATTCTTGAAATTTTTTTACAGTAGGATAGTCAAAGGTTTTATGAGAATCGTTTTAATAATTTTTTTATTTATTACGATTAATGGCTGTACAGTGGACTTATAAGCCCCTCCTCACTCAATTATACCATACTGTAAGAGAGACTGCACTAACGCGTAATACACCATTTTAATAGTATTTTTGTTTAATATATTGCGTAGATAGTAAAAAACATAGATCAATTTTCTCAATCGTTCCACGGTCAGAATGACATGGTCTTGCCATTTGACATGTTTGTCAATTGTTATTCCTAAATATTTAATAATAGACTTATGATTAAGTTTAGTACACTCAGTGTTGCATGTTGCATTATTTTTACATTTTTTACAATGAATCCTTATATTAAGATTTTCGGAAACTTATTCATGGAGTATGAAAGGAATGAAAAATGTTTTTTCCCGAATTGAGTGATAAGAGATTGTCATCGAACCATTCTTTGATGACCTTTATGTCATGATATTTGCCATTCGGTCCTTATCCGAAAATTTAATGGAAGAATTGTAATGAATATTGCAATTACTTTGATTTTATCTCTTTTCAAAAGAGTACATGTCTTTTAAAAAAAAATTTTTTTCAATATACATATTTGTCAAAATTTGTAGGTCACGTTGTACATGTCAAAGCATTTTAATATTTCTTAATAAATAAATATAAAACATAATTTGTAAGTATGACTTCATTTAAATATTCTCTTACCTATTTATTCTCTTTACAGATAATGTAATAAAGTAACAAGAGATAATTAATTAATTTTTCCGCGATAAAATTTTAATGTACCTACCATTATTTATATTATGAAATATTTCCAGAGTCACTCAATCATGCAGAAATAAGAACTCTTTTAGTGAGCTTATATTTGAATATACTACTGAGCCTTTCATTTTAATGGTAAATTCCGTATAAAACCCTCGCAAGCCCGAGAGATGGTAATCTGCTGATTATGATTGAGCAGCTCAGCGAGCTTGGCACCCGTCTTTAGAAGTCGTGCTCGGGATAGTTATATCAATGTCTCAGTTTTGAAGGGAGCTAAAGCAAAATGTACGTTGATGTATGAAATACGAATTTGATGCTAATAATTCAGATTTATAGCTAAATTCAATACAAAATCAAGAAAAACAAAAATTCACTGAAAAAAAAACCACATGAATCACTTTTTAGTCACCTGAATCTTTTATTACTACAATATTATTGTGTAATATTGTCTACATATACTAATATTTAAAGTTCGTAAGTTTAAATGTAGGATATCTTTAAAAAAAAATACACGCATTTGACCAATCTTCGGGTGTAGATGTACTTCATAGAAATGACATAGGTATTCGTCTCAATAATTTAGAAGAATTTGAAATAAAAAAATCTTTAAAAACAAATAAAAAATATTTACTAAATAAGCAACTAGATTTATCGCGTAGTCCAATTATAGATATATTCCCTTTCCAATTAACTACACCCACCCATACCCACTCTCTTTCACTCAACCCCCACCACAGTTGACGTTCTGTCTCTTTCTTCCCTTAATGCTTCCTTAATTGTTCGTAATTCTGTTTTTATTTAGTTAATATCTGAACCCTGATGAAGACGCAGTTGTGAGTCGAAACTAGTTGGTTTTAACTCAATAAAGTGGTGTTAAACAAAAAGTTATTTTATTTAATGATATTATGTCTCACCACAATGTGTTTGCTTCGTGTGAAAATTTAAATGTAGGAGGTAATTAATTTGCGAAACTACTTATCCTATTTCTAAAATTCTTTCTCCAATCTTCGGAACAGACCTTTAGAGTGGACATAGATTGTATATTATCCCGTTAAAATAAAAGGTCTTTTCGTGGAGACCAATTTTGCAACGTAAGTCGACGAAAAACGGTCGAGCGAATGCGTTTTTACAAACTCTGCCTTCGGTAAGAGGTGTATGAATGCATTTTATAGAAAAATTGTAGAGCTTAGAAAGGCCTGTAAAAAGTCCACAACAATATATATCTATATGTTAATGTTTATACAAAAATTGATAAAATATGATAAATATATATTTTTAAAATTAATATTAATCTGCGGGCGTAATTTAAGTAGATAATCGTCAGAAAAATATTATTTAGATACAAATTGCCTATTACACAATATTGTTTGATGAGTAGTTTTGATTACATTGATACTATTCTCGTCTCAAACTGAATTCCACTCGGGTGAAGCTGCGGGCACAGCTAGTATAGATAATATATATAAATATACAGTACTACAATCATCAATACAGCAAAAAAAAACTGGTTACCCTATGGCCGGTTGTATCGTATTGAATTATAGTTAAAGTTAGTTTAATTGAAAATCTCAGTTAGTCGGTGCATGTGTCATTAATCATTAAACCAACTATAATCCAAGACGAAAAAATCGGCTCTAACACAGAAAAAAGTCCAGCAAAGAAGCCAGGACAAAGCTGAACCCATCAGAGGTGACACTTACTGTATTCCACAAAATAAATATTATAATATTCATATTATTTATTGTTGTCATTATTATTTGAACATAAAATTATCGTCGTAGGAAGCATGAATTTTACGTTTCTGGAAAAAAATAAAATAAAATATTTATGATCCAAATTATGATAGGAGTATTACTAGTTGTATCTTTTACTTCGTTTATTTATAAATATATTAAATATGTAAAGCATAAGTCCAATCAAATATACGGAAAGTGTCCAGTATTGGAACTTATATATACTTATGTATATATATATACATATATATATATATGTTTTGCTTGAGGTTTCCGCGAGCGTTATTGTATGTAACAGAAGGAACTTCTGGACTCCCTCGCGTTTTCTGTAAATGGTCTCCGTGAGAAGACCAAGGCCGACGTTTCGACACGGTATCACGTGCCATTGTCAAGGCTAAAAAGGCCTCAAAAGTTACGGACTAGCCGTACTTGTTCGCGGGTGACATGAAAGGCTTATCAATCAGCCTTATTGGTGGGAGACTTTCATTCTCAGACAAATTCTCAGACAAATTCTCTCGACACAATGCAGTGTCGAGAGAATTTGTCTCGCGGAAGATTTCCGACTAGATGGAGACTATGACTATGAATATACTTTCTGAGTCATAAGCTATAGACATATCGAGTCTGCAGCTAATGACCTAGGACCTAGGATGACAGGGGTGTTGCAGATCTAAGAAGAATGTGCCGGAAAGTTTGTATCATCATTAACGGCGACGACGAACGCTCTGCCAAAAGCATAAAGAGGACAAAAAATAAGAAATTTACGTCTCCCAATTAAAAGTTTTGAATACCCCGAAGAAATTGCAACATGCCAACTGCCAAAAGCGTGGGCACTTTTCCTCCATTAACAACATTAAAAAATTGTAATCTATATCAATATCGTTAGCGCCGCCATTTATTTGGAGAGTGAGGCAAAAATTTTTTGGCCGAAAATTTATTTTTTACTATTTAGTTCATTTTAATTTAAGAGTGTTTTTTTTATTTTTTATTTTTTTTTCGCAGAAAGCAAATACTTGGTGGTGAGACATAATTAAAAAAATAAAACTAACTTAGTTAAACACCACTTATATTTATTTTCAAATCAAACCAGGTTTCGCTACGACCGTAGCTTCTTCAGGGAGAATCATAACTGCCTAAACATTAAAAAATTATGTGCTTATATACTAGTGTAAAAGGTGAAAAGAAGGGGTGTCAATAGTGGGGGTAGGGGGTGGGATTTCGCAGGGAATAATACTATTAAGAGAGAACATATTTAAAAGTGGAATAAAAGATAAATTTACTTGATATTTTATGATTAATATTAATGGCTTTCTTAGCTCTAATGCCTCTAAATTATCTAGTCTATTAACCTATTCCGTTTTTATGAATAATACTAATTCCTGAATTGAACGTGTGGTCTTCTTCAATTAAATGGTTTACAAATTCTGAGAACTAACTACTTTTTAAACAACGCAAGTTCTCTTTTACTGTAATTTTTACATTACGCGATGTCCTCCCTATTTAAAACGCGGGGCAATTGTTGAATTTCAATGAATACATACCAGAATGGCTAAATTTATCATCTTTATCTCTACAATTGACTAAAATAGGTAATATAGGTAAATTTTTGTGTGTTCCCTCTTAATAGTAATATTCGCTGCGAAATCCCACCCCCTACCCCCACTAATGGCACTCCGTCCTTTCACTTTTCACACTAGTATATAAGCACATAATTTTTGAATGTTTAGGCAATTAAGATTCTCCCTGAAGAAGCTACGGTCGTAGCGAAACCTGGTTGGATTTGAAAATAAATATAAGTGGTGTTTAACTAAGGTAGCTTTATTTATTTAATTTTTTTGGGGATGGTTTTAATTTGCGTTTAACACATATCTCTTATCAATACCCGACGTTGCCCGAACTAGTCAACTTCATATTCAGTTAGCTCAAATTCCAGTAAGATAACTAAAGTGCAATTGAGTTACTGGCAAAGTCGTATTGTTTGACTTTCTCAAAATTTGCGAGCCTTGAACGGAACTGAGTACTGAGGACTTAGTTAAGCAGAATAATCTAGTCTCATGAATCTAAAGTTCATGTGAAATGGTATGAAGGGTATACGGGGTAGTCGGGGTGTCAAAACATTATCTCCTTTTCTACAGCTAGTAAGAACATCGTCTCGATGACGTGAGGCATTGAATTTTTAATCAAATTCCTGTATCATTGCAAAGTTGAAGCTTATCGCTGGTTGAAATTTCGCAGAAGCACGATTGGCTCCTCTACTTTTGGCGTAAGCCGACAAAACAAGCTTTGCATATAATATATTTATAATGTAATAGATAAGTGAATATTACATTAAAGTATTCTGTAGGTTTATTATCAATCTCACATGAGTCAATATCAGCCTAAAACGATAAATAAGTATGGAAGTTTCCAAGCATGTTAATGTTTAATATAAGATTTTTAATGCGTTTAAGTTGAACATACCCAAGCTGGAAAATTTATGCAGATAAATAAGAAAATAATATTAGATTCAAGCTGTATCAGTCTTATTTAGTTATACTTTATAATAGTGCATAAGGATGGCAGCGGGGCACCTTATTAAAGGATAAAAATAAGGAAAGGTATCCATGGGATTGGGTGGTTACATTTTTCTCTGAATCCTAAAGTGCATCTGATTAAAATTTGGATGGCGTTCAATATAATTTACATCAAAGAGAGAGGGTGAGATGGCCACAAGGGGGGTCCCTATGTTCAGCAGAGAGTCTATGTAAAATTTAGTAAAAAATTGACTTTGCACATTTAAAAATGGATCGTATTGCAATGATAACACAATTAAATCGAGCGATGATAATGAATGGCTATGTTTTGCGTACGATCCTAAAATTTAACTATCCAAAATTTCGTTATGTGGTCGAAGGATGTAAGATTGTTCAGAGAACAGACGGGCATTCAGTTTTATGGATACACAATTGAAAGGCTTAACGTAGAAAAAAAAGTGTGAGTAGGTAATTAAGTAATATTGAGCCATTGTTAATTGGAGTAGTCGAGTAATGATTGTAATTTTAAAATAATTTCATCCAGCAAAGCGGTCCTGCAAATGTTTATATAATTTTGATTAATAAAAATGACTAATTTGCTGACCCTGCAGAACAAACCTTGGACACCGATTACTCGAAAAGGATGAGGGGAATAGTTTTATAACTATAATAATATAGTAATTATATTATAAAGTAATATAAGTATAATAATATTCTTGGCGCGCTTACACATTGTTTGCTTCAAACTTTTATTCGTATTAAATGTTACTTACATACAACATATAAATAATTGATTCGACTGAAAGTAATTAAACATTTTTTTATACAAATTAACTCAAAAATCGAAACAATATTAGTTTATGAATCGCGATGCTGTCGTATTTAAAAAAATCTGGATGGGTATATTTTTGGAAAATTTCTAGCGTGATTATATTATATATTAACTTTCAGAAAATCACCAGCCACGGCCAATAACCATTAGCTTTAAAAAAGTTTCAAGACCATATTAATCTAATCCATTAACAGTATTGGTATTTACGTCTATCCAAGCTAAATAAATAAATTAACTGGCAAATATATTACAGGCTTGACGTCGAAGAAGTAAAAATTAAATGAAACCCCACACCAGCGCACGCGATCAAAAAAAATTTCAGTCATTTTCGATTCATGCACGAGTTAAGGCCTGAGACATCCAAATGCAAAACAGGATATCGGTTTTCTGTTCGCGATTAATTTAATTAATTGATGTCTGATAAACAAGTGATTTAGCAGTACTACTTTGAGGCATCCACATGATGATATATCAGATTCCTTTTTTGCATTAACCTTACAATCCCCAATTGGCTGATTTAACTGGAAATTAGAAGAATGATAAATTGTATATTCATTCTACTGCAAATATATGAACCAATTAATGAAATTAAACTATTTGACGAAATTTGAAAAAAAGCATCATTGTAATTAATAAATAAAAAACGTTCCCACATATTTTTTATTCTTAAAAAAAAGGCAAAGAAAAATATTTAGTTTCCTTTCATAAAATCATGCCTGTTAAAATGATAATAATAACTTATTGTTAAAATTGTAACCTTACATTGATTTGGCTTCCCATAGTACGATATGTTTTTAAACTAATTTTGAATTTTTCTACTTTATGTATGGTATTAATATTACCATTAGAATTGTAACTATATCAAGATTTCTTGGTTGAAAATTATTCACCAATAGAGAGATGTCACGTGGACGATCTCTTTAACATCGAGTTTCCAACATTCTTTGAAAATACGGCCCACATAAGAAGAATCAACAAAGTTCACTAATCAAATAAAAACCCTCTAATCAATACTGTATGGTAGTGTTGAAATGAGGGCATATATAATTTGTTTTTCTCTCCAAACGACAAATTTTTCTACTATGATAGCCGAGAGCCACTTGTTCACTGTTCAGGCACCAGTTCCGTGTGTCATGTACCTAATAGGGTTTTTATCTCTACAATAGTTCTCAATCAGCGCGTACATAATTTATAGCCAAAATAATGACAAATAATTCGTCGCAGGTGGGGATATAGAAACAATGTTGCAAATTCATTGTAACTTATAGAACGATGAAAATTTTACTCAGAAAGGATTGCTTAAACAGAAATTGATGATTCAGAAGTAATGGTTTCTGCCGCGGATATTCAATATATAAAATTTTTACTGTAATAAAATTTATTGATTTGTAGTTATTCATAAAATTTACTCTAGTTACCTTTATAATTAAGTGTGAGATATATTCTTAGTTAAAAAAAACATTAAAAAAACGAAACGAATGCGAAGTTTTCTTAATTGATGAATACATTAAAAATGTATTTCTAGTTAAAGAATACATTTAAAAAACAGAAACGATAACTGGTTAACTTTTGCCTACACTTATACTTGTTTGATATGGTAATGGTTCTTATATGAATATTTTTTAATGTTAATATTATTATTTTACTTCGTTATTAGCAGAAAGACGCCAGTTGTCGCCGGTTGATGTTTTTACGTCATGGGGATGGCCATAAGGCAGCATATGGTGGACACGACAAGTGTTATTGCTGTTATTAATAAAATAATAAAGAAAGTTTATTTTAATTTATTTTATTTTTAACGAGACTCACAGAATACATAAAAACAAAACATTACTTATTTTAAACTCAATCCAGTATTCAAATTACAAGTGTCTTCGGCTTGATCTAGCAACACGCATGTACAAAATAAAATTGGATAATTATTGACACAAAGTAACATAAACATCATAAATTTAAGGATGAGTGTTGCGGTCGTTATGTCTAAGATACCTATTGAATACATATTGAGTCTAGTATAGGTAATTAGTGCAAAATTTCATAAGTATGTTAAAAAAAATTAAAAGATTTGTTAAAATACACAATTTTGAAATATTCTGTTATCATCGTCTGAAAGTATCGGCAATACTTTTTTATTATTGATTAATTATATATCTTCTCGTCTCTTGTTCGTTCAACGCCACGTTTGCCTGTCACCACCGCGCTGCTCGGAGAAGCTTAACAATTACAACATATTGAAAACCATTGCCTCTTCTTCAACAATGATGTTCTCCTTCTTCGGGGCCCCAATATCCAATATTTTTTCTTTGCATTATGAGATGCAAAATCTGACATTTCTGGTTATCTCGTTACGTGAGATATTTATTTATTTATTAAATCCCAAAAGAAAATGTACAAAATATAATATATATTACATACATTATGGGTATATTAAATCCTACAAAGGTATATGCATATACCTACCTGTACATAGGTTCGGGAGATGAGAAGTTAGATATGTATAATGATTTACACACGATTAAAACTCAATAAAAACTATATAAATTAGTAACTAGTGACTAATATTAACACCAGCTATCAAAATAGTGACTCGAATGATAGTTGTATGATGATTACGACATAATTTATAAGGATATCAGATGTTCTTATCTTATGAAGTTTACAGATTTTTATTGATTCACTTTTATTTTTATTTATTCGTTTCGTAATCGTTTCGTATTCGTAATATATGTATTTATTTATCCGAACTATTATATCTATTTACTTAACCCTGTTCATTCAGCTTAGAGTATTTTTGTAGATCTATAACCTAATTTGAATGATTCCAGTCAATTTACCAGTTCATCGGTAGTGTTTCAACACAAATAAATTTTAGAAATACAATGATTGATAATCGCCTGACCATTCGCACTCGAAATCAAAGTTTGAGATTATAAAACAATAATAATAAGTTTATTCCGGCGCAAGCGGGTTATTCAACACCCGATCTGTCATATAAATATAGATACAAAATAGTACATATGAAAATATGATTAAAAAAAAGAAACGAACATATGTAGGTATATAGCAAAATACGACATAAAAATATTTGAAAAAATTATTTAAATGTTAAATGAAGAACGTCATTCTCTTGCGGATGATGTTTTTTTAGTATCTGATTTGAATTTTATTTTATTTTAGCAAAATATGCCCTTTCTTTTACGTTGCAATCCGTGTATTCAATAACATTTTCGTTCCAACAATATAAAGACTTACACGGACATATTGTGTTTAGTTTTACTCATATTGCACTCTAACATCTCCTTCACTCTCCTACACTCCTTCAGTATTTAGTTCAACATAAGTTGTAGATCTTCAATGCTACTTACCGACGTACCGTATCAGCGCAGAGCATTCAATATCTTCCCATTTATAACAAGCCCTTGAGTAGTTCCTTGAAGAGCTTCGTTCAATATTTCTCCAGAATATGAGTTGAATAGCAAAGGTGAGAGAATACATCCCTATCACGCGCATTTTTTATTTCTAGCTCGTTTGTTAAAAGATAATACAGATACTACTTTTACTGCTGCTTTCTGGTTTCCAATAAAGAATATCTATTTTTCTAATATCTTCACCTTCAAACCCAGAGGTTTACAAAATTTTGTCAAATCGAACTGCCTAATTCTTTAAGAAATTCAATTAAAAAAAATTGGCAAATTTGATCTCAAATATCTTCTCTTTGGTTAGGAATTCCAAATCCAAATTTATACAGCTATTTACTCATGTAATTGTGTTTTGAAAATTATAATTCATTTGTTTTTTCTCAATTGTTTTTTTCTTTGCGTCAATCAGTTTACAAAATGAAAAACTTGAAATATCGCGTTATTTACGAGTACGAGTTCCACCGTGGCACCAGTGCTGCAGAAACGGCTCGAAGGATTAATGATGTGTATGGCGACGGTGCCGCAAAAGAAAACACAGTGCGTTTTTGGTTCCAACGTTTTCGTTCTGGAAATTTCTACCTGCAGAACAAGCCCCGTGGACGGCCGGAGACCAAAGTTGATAATGAAGAATTGAAGGCTATTGTGGAAGCGGATCCATCGCAAACCACATCCGAGTTAGCTGCAGGCTGCGGTGTTAGTGATAAAACTGTTTTAATCCACTTGAAGCAAATTGGTCAGGTGAAAAAGCTTGAAAGGTGGGTACCTCACGAATTGAGTGAAGCAAATCAACAAACGCGCGTTGACTGCTGCGTTGCATTACTCAACCGGCACAATAATGAAGGGATTTTAAATCGCATCATTACCTGTGATGAAAAGTGGATCCTGTACGATAATCGGAAGCGCTCATCGCAATGGCTGAACCCTGCCGAACCAGCCAAACCATGCCCCAAGCGAAAATTGACTCCAAAAAGTTACTTGTGAGCGTTTGGTGGACTAGTGCTGGTGTCGTTCACTACAGTTTTCTTAAATCTGGCCAGACGATTACGGCAGATGTCTATTGTCAGCAACTGCAAACCATGATGGAAAAGCTAGCTGCTAAACAACCGAGGCTGGTTAATCGCTCTAGGCCACTGCTGCTTCATGATAACGCTAGACCACACACTGCACAACAGACGGCTACCAAATTAGAGGAGCTTCAATTGGAATGTCTAAGACATCCACCGTACTCTTCGGACCTTGCCCCAAGAGATTACCATTTTTTTCGATATTTGGATAACTTCTTGCAAAGGAAAAAATTCAACTCCGATGGGACAGTCCAAACCGCCTTCAAAGATTTTATTGATTCCCGTCCGAATGGTTTTTTTAGTAAAGGAATCGATGAACTACCTATGAGATGGCAAAAGTGCATAGATAGCAATGGTACATACTTTGATTAAATAAATATATTATAATAAAAAAAATCGGCTTTATGTTCCTCCCATACTAAACGCCAATTTCATATGTAAGGACCTAATATAAATTAGCAACCATCTCTCGATATTTTTGAATTAATTCTAACAAGAAATCTAAACTAATTCCAAAGCCAAACTGTTTTGCACCCATTTTTGCGATATTGCCGTGTATTATTCGAAAAAATATCTTCAATAAGTGGTTTATTATGCTAATAATTTATAGAAATTAACTTTGTAGAAACCACTTTTTCATTGAAAAAAATTCAACATGTTTCAAAGCCAATGACTTCTGCATCAGGATAACAAATGTCTAAATAACATTGTCCCGGTTATTCATTTTTTTATTGATCTAAAATTACAAATATATTACAAAACATAAATAGAGAATGAAAAATAAAATACAATGTACAATATTCACGGGTGAGTGGCGAAACAGATCGGGGATTATTCATTAAATGAATGAACAATGAGGGCAGACCCACTGCTTGTCCTGTTGATTCGCCGCCTGGTTGGCATTTTTTTTGGAAGAAGAAGAAGAAGAAATTTATTATGCTGACTAAGCGGATATCACTATGTCTTTTTGCTTTTGATTTCTTTTCAATTGAAACAAGGGCAGATGTAAGCCAATCCAACGGGGTAATTCGTATGTTAAGTATTGAGTTGAAGAGATTTCTATGTTGATACGTTGTTTTTATTTCCTATAAATGAAAGACTTGTAGCATATATTCCATCTTGGCATTAGATTCTCATAATAAGTTTTCAAATCTAATGACTTGAAAACTTATTATAAGAATCTAATGCCATTATTATTGCAATTATAATAACTTATTATCATTGCAATCATATGTAGGAGCTTATATTTTTATTTTTAAATTAAACATTTGCATGTACGGAGTATTGATATTTTTTTTATATTTTTTTTTATTTCAGTATATATACGCCCATCAGAGCGTTTACATAAACATTGGGTAATACATGTCGGTAATGAGAAATATAAAAAGAAAATAAAAAAAGTCATATAAAGATATGATAATAAAGAGTTGAGGTTGTTATTACGGTTAACTGTAAATAGTTGCGGATATTTTATACGAACCGTATGTTTTTCCGAGAAACGATTCTCGACGTTTCGTTGCTTATTCAACGTCATCAGGAGGACGATCTTTATCCGCGGAGGTAGAGGGTGGACTGATTATTGCTTTCGAGGCCGTAAATTATATGCACTCTGTTGTGGAGTATTCACTTCTTCTACAATAGAGGTCGCCAGTGTGCAATATGTATGTAATTGATATGATATGTAACACATCAATATTTTAACTAACGTGGCGTTTAAACTAAGCTTAACGCTTGTGCTTTCAATCACAGGGCCAATTTGCTTGTATGGAATGAGGCTTGAGTTATCGACCACTGGATCACTAGGTTAATGTCTCAACTACTAGATAAACAAGAACGTCGTATGTACACTTGTTGAATATTAATATTTACTGTTTGTATTTATATTTAGATGACAATTACACTCTCGGAGTGAGGAGGGGTTTGATTCAAAGCAAATGCTAGATTTTTTGATACGATAATGCTTACACATTTTTAATTCTAGAATTCAGTATCGCCAGAGTTGTACACTATATAGTATTTTATAACATG
Organism: Agrypnia vestita; assembly: GCA_016648135.1. Lineage (NCBI taxonomy): Eukaryota > Metazoa > Arthropoda > Insecta > Trichoptera > Phryganeidae > Agrypnia > Agrypnia vestita. The sequence goes on from JADDOH010005881.1 coordinate 37,661, forward strand.
TATACCTTCATTTGTTCATCCTTTCTAGCCTATACTAATTATGTTTATATTCAATCTTTGCTTTTCTAAAGTGTTCTGAATTTTTCCCGGTGGGGGTATTCTCCGTTCACTCTATGTTCCAGTTCTACTGATTTTTTCCTATTGTGATACTAACAATGTGGAATTCTTAGTACCTGTGCGCCATAAAAAGGGCGTCCATACTCGGGGCCTTTGTATTTATCAGCCGTATCGTGATTATCCCGGGAAGGGGTAACGAGGTGGTTTCCCTTTGCCTTTCTCATCATCGCTTGCAAAGTTTGATGTCATCCCGTACCGAAGTCAATTTTCTTGGTCTTGATTTAATCCTTCCAGTAACTGCTGCTTCTGTAGGTATTGACTAATCATAAATGAAATAAATCTTTAAAATTTAATAATCACTGTTGATAGATCCTTCAGTTGAGAGAACAAGCTTTGTTGTGTCCAAAGTATTTTCAATGTATCTATTCATTACGAGGGCAGACCCATCACTTGCCCAGGGCCATTTTATAAGCAAAAGCTCCTGTATCGGTCCTTCTCGTTCGCCGCCTGGTTGGAATATTTTAATGTTAAAGGAAACCGTGAGACCCATTACTTTAAAAAACAACTGGGCCGAACGGCTGCCGTCCAAAATTTGCCCCCATTGTTTTATTGATCAAAAAAGTACAAAAATATTACAAAACATAAATAGAGAATGAAAAATAAAATACAATGTACAATATTCACGGGTGAGTGGCGAAACAGATCGGGGTTTATTCATTAAATGAATGAACAATGAGGGCAAACTCACTGCTTGTCCTGTTAATTCGCCGCCTGTTTGTCATTTTTTTTAATGCTAAAAGTAACCGTGCGACCCGTTGTTGTAAAAAAACAAGTAGGCCAAACGGCTGCCATCCAAAATGAAGTCATTAAGCGAAGTTTGCAATAGGTAAAATACTTTTCTCTAAATTCCAAGTTCCAAAATTAGAGAATGTTTACAGAAAAACGTCAATTATACAACTAATTAAAGAAAACATAACTGCTAAATTTGAAAAAAACACATCATCAAGATTCAAAAATAATTTTAAAATCCCAAAATATAATACCAAACTGTGTCAACAAAACTACATATACTTGGGCATAAAAAACTTCAATAACCTACCTACAGATATTAAGAAAATCGATGACTTACAACAATTAAAGAAAAAAATAAACCAACACTTTAGATCGATACAATTTGACAATGCATAACAAGACATATAGCTAAGGAACAAATAAGCCAAATCCAAAATAAACTAATAAAGTGTAAGCCCCTCACCAAGCACATGAGCAAGTCTCATTTTTGGAGAGGCAAAGCAATAAAATAAAATGTATCTAAGTAGATTGTAATAGACAAATGTATTATGATTTAAATGTAGTTTTAATATTAAATAAAAAAAAAATAAAATAAATAAATAAAAAAAAGGCACAAATCTTTAGTTGTCAGCAAATGTTCACGTCAACTGCATTTTAATCCTCCATTATGATTATTTTTATTGACTAAAATGATTATATTGTGACTATGTTGATTGAAATCAGCCGCAGCTGCACGCTAAAATAATAAACCCTCAAACACGATATTTTGTGGATTTTCGTGTTATTCCTAAATAGTTTTAATTATTGAAATATTCTGCCAACAAATATCTTATCGCCTAATTTGGGACGCAAAAATTATTTTAAAATATGGGAATAAAGCAAAATATTTAAAATGTAAGAAACTGATAAAAAGGTGAAATTTTCTCTAAAGTAAAATTACTAAACGTATTAGTTATTGACTGAATATTCGGATAAACACTGTGGTTTTCCACGCAAGTGAATGTAGCCTACCCCGATTCTAAATTTTATCAGTGTGTATAGAAACATTTAATTTATTTTTATAATTGTATTACGTCTAATCAAAATAAAAGTGAAGTGATTCACGTCTAAATTATTTTTTCTGTTTAATCTGATCACTGAGATTTAGATGAAAATGGAAAAAGTCTCACCTGTAGGATAAATATTAATTCTTTTAAAATTTTAATATCATACATTATTTACGTAAACAGTGATTAAGACACTTGCCTAGTGATCCAGTGGTTGCGGATTCAAGTCTCACTACAGTCTAGCGCAAGTGTATTATGTTTTTCACAGAATAGGCGTTTATTTTAATTTGAAAACTGGAAAAATATTGATATGGCGCATATTTCGTTTATGCATCTCCATTTTTTTATGATGTGGTATTGAAAAATAATTGAGGCAAATTTATTTTTGAGACTTGTGGTAATTAACTGTTTTAATTATGTTATCTATAAAATGATTTTTCTTAATGTCTCCGGCTTTTTGAAGTACGCGCCATCTGCGCATTTATAACCAGGTGGAACCAATTTATCATTTTAATAGATTGGGTTTCCCATTTGTGGTCTGTTATAAAAAGTGATTGATTACATTTTCCTAAATCAGTTGGACGCTCGGCAGTGCTTGATCTTTGCACGCAACCATGGTTTTAAATGGTATAATGTTAATCCCAATATAAAACTCATTTATATAAACGAAGCGAAATAGTCGAAACAAGTCGAGCGAACCGCCGTGTATTCGATTTTATTTTATGAATTATTTTTTCGCTAGAAAGCAAAGAGAGGGGTGGGGTATTGATTCTGTCTGGAAATTCTTCACATTTATTATGGCTCGAGACAACGGAGGTAATTTTTTAGAGAATCTCAACTGGAAACGGTCTCTGAGGTACGAATTATGCACCTGTGAGATACTTTGGGGGCAACAACTTTCGTTGGCTTCGTCTACACGCCATGATTCTAACGCCCAACGTCACTCCTATTTGACTTTGACGTTCGGTTTACCTATGGGGTAAATTAGAATCACCCTTGCATATAAAACGGAATAAATGTTTGTATTTTGGTGACTTATGTTTGCCTTATTTTTCAAAATAAACTGAGTTATGGTTTAGGTAAGGTTTGTCAGCATACGTCGAGTCACGCTGTCGATCAAGCACAAGCCAATCCTTGGGTTTATCTCTAGATTAATATCTCAACGCATGTGCATGATATTGAGATGTAAAGATTTGAGATTAAAAAACATGACATTTCCCTCAACCCCTTCACCCCGCCCCCTCTACTGATATATTAACCATAAAAATCTGTACCGTTAGACTGATCGGACCCAAATTTTGCATTATTATTGTTAAGGACCCGGCAGGTAACATAAGCGACATTTCCTTTCTCCCCTTCTACCCCTTCCCCTCCCCCTGATATACTTTCAATGCAAAACTGTTCCGTTCGACCAATCGGGCTCAAAATTTGGAAACTGATTCTTTAGGACTAGACTACCCACTCCCTCCCACAGATTTATTTTCTATTCAAATCTACACCGTTTGACCAATCTGACTCAAGTTTTGTACAGGATTCTGCGATGAAGATCATTGAGAAGACCTTTTGAGTAATGGGAAATTTGCACTCATCTTCACATGATGAATCCCCTCCACACGAGACTCGCTCCAGACCACGGCATACACTATGCAGTGTGTTGACATCCCCGCGCTCTATAAACCACACGAGCGGTTTTGCAAGAGTTGAGAGCATATACGCGGTAATTTTTCATTTTTGGCTTGCATATAAAAATGAACCTTCTAAGGTTCATTTCACCTAAGCACTTATATAAATATTTATAGTACAATGTACTAACGTGGCTTTTTCACCTGAATCGCGTAAGCAACTAAAAATTAAATCAATCTTGTTAAAGTGAAAATTGAAAAATAAAAAAAGCAGGGTTTTCTGATCTAATCAAATTTGAATAGTAAAGTCATTACTGTGAAGATAATAAATTTATATGCATAAAACTCTGTCTATTCTATTCTTCATACAATATTGAATCTTAATCAAATATTTATAAAAAGACAGTATATTTATAAAAAATTATATAAAGAAATAACTTTTTTTATTAATTTAATTTATTTATTTATTTTTAGATTAGATTAATTAACATTTATATAAAGACAAATCCTTTAGGACTTCGCGAAAAATAAAATAACCATTCCCCTTCGACACGCCCACCCCGTTTCCTCTTCCGGATATAAATAAGATTAATATTGAATGTAATTCATTAAAAATGTTGCATAGTTATATTTTAGGACCCTGTCTAAAACGTAGACCCCATCCTCTTATTGCGAATCGGAACTTATCGGCGCGTACTGATGTTTAGTACAATAACATGTGGGGTATAAAAGCAAAGGCAGCAATATAAATAAAATTGACTGCAGTCATTGATGATTACTAATTCGTAATGTAGCTAATTCGTGATTTAATAGGAAATATGATATTAGAAGACATAAAATATAGAATTCAGTAAATTTTAAATTTGTAATCCTCGTTGGCTCTATTCAAAACATTTTTTTTAAATTTTTTGGATATTGCTGCTTTTGCTCTTGCCCCCCATATATAATGGTTGCTTCTAACGAACAATTTATTCGGTGCAAACCATTTTTTGATGAATCAAAAATTTATATAAAAACATATTCAACAAAATATGGATTTATCTTGTAACCATATGATTGGCCTACGTTAATAGGTAAAACAATTTTAATTATTATGTCATAATCTGAGTAATATAATCTACGGTGAATTATTTTTTTATCTGGTTATGTTATTCTGATCTAATTAGCGATTATTTATAATTTTCTAGGATTAATTTTCAAGAGTTTGAAGAGCCTTGTGGTTTGTAAATTAAATACAATATTTTGCTTTGAACAATTATTTATTATAAGAATGAAGATTTTAATAAAGGTTGTTTCAAATAATTCCTATTCTTCGAAATCATCAAAACAAAACAGACTACCTTACGGTTTATACGTTTATTAATCTAATTGTGGATTGATCGTTTTATACAAAATCTTTTAAAATTGTATAAAATGAATTTTTTCGAAATATATTAATGATCAAAAAAGTAATATAATGAGTACCTAATATTATATAATAAAATTAGTGATATTTTTCAATTTTTTCTAATTCATTAATTTAATTTGTAACAATTCGTTGATTTAATTTCAATGTGGATTTAAAAATTATCGGTAAAAACTGTCTAAAATTTTATAAATGTGTGGTATCTTCTAATATATATATATATTCTATATCCTATAGATCTCTCTCCACGGGCGGCAATATCAAAAAAAAATAAATATATAAAATCATCGAGAATTACAAATTTATAATGTACTAGATTCGAGATGTTATAGAAAACATAGCCCATAAATTTATAGGAACCATAATTAAGAAATTTCAGCACATTCTTACTTAGTAATCCTTGGTGACTGCATTCAAAATATATTTTTTAATTTTTTGGATTTGTACCCCACAAATGATCGAAAAAATGACCAAATAATTTAAAATAAAATAAAAGAATTAAGGCAATTTTAAAATGAAGTAAAAAAGTTAAAATGAATCGTTCAGTAAAAAGCGGGAAGTAATTGCAATATGAATGAGTTTGTAGGGGGTAAAATGGCCTACCTTTTTTTTGGTCTCGTAATCTAGCGGCGCCGCAACGTAGATGGCGCCTGTGGAGTTTCCAATGCCGAAGGCGCCGCCTACGTTCCCTCCCGTGATCTCATATCGTATACCCGAGGCTGGAAAAGAGAGAAAGGCTGTAAGAAAATAGAAAACCACCAACCCACAGCGCGCGGTCGCACGAAAACATCGGGGCGGGCGATCGAATTCCGTAAAGAGACTTATTTAAAAATGAAAACCCATTTCGGAAAATAGTTCATGATATTCAAAACAATTTGGATAAAGCAATCGGAAAGATATACAGAAAAAAATTATCCATAAAAAAATAGTAAATTTTTTTTTTATCGATTATTTGTATTATAAAAAATGTTCTCAGGCTTTCAAGGCCGTTCAGCTGGGATATTCTGCCGTGCCTAACCTCTTTTGCATCACGTTGCAGGGTTCATCATCAGGGCTAATAAGGCAGGGTTGTAATATGTGTTGATGAAGTAGTGATTAAGTATTGGACACGGGATTGTAAGTCAATACTTAACCACAACGTCATCAATACTTGACTTAATTATAAAACAGAATGCCATCGGCAGCGGCGTCATTTATTGGCGCATTTCATACTCTGGAATTTTTATTTTTAAATAATAATTAAGATGTTTTCATTAAAAGAACTAACTTTTATATAGTGAGTTAATACGGGAATAAATGGAATACATTGTTTAAAATCATCTCTTTATATAAATAAAAATCATTAGTAAATCAAGAAAAAACGTAAAAATTTATTGCAAATTAAAAGCATTATAACTTTATTAATATTGAGTATTTCTTAATTTCCTTAGTATGAATTCTAGATAATAAAGTATTCTTTATACTTATAAAAAAATATTATGCGTACATATAAATATTCATTAAAACTGCGCCGCCCAGGACATTAAAAACGATTTTTCTGGCCGCGGCCTGTCGATTAATGCTTATATTTTCTTGATTATTGTAAATAATGTTCAGTTTATTACTTTGATATAATAACAAAGGTTCTATCTAAGTTATTGCCCTAAAAAATTGTAGTCTTGAGTATACATTCTGATATAAATGAAGAATAAAAACCAACATATAAATATAACCAACTATCTGATATAAATTTGCATGCTAAACCCCGTGTAAAAAACCCGGAGTTCTTTAGAATAAGCCAGCACACTAATAATGTTGGTTACTTTTCTCCCATCACAAAGTTGTGTTGCACATATAATATGTATTGTGCTGACCCTAACATTGATGCTGATATTTTTGCAGATCCCTTATCATCGTTCAAAAACTCACTCATACATAACATCCATTTTCTAAACGATGACCTGAACCTATAGATCCATTAAATCAATTATTTATTAAATACTAATCGTACTACATTCAAACAATAAATATACAATACACATAAATGTACATGTATAATATACTTAAATGCAAAAAAAAGTTACTAGAGCATGCCGAAGACACTTGTAATTGGGATAGTGGGCATGTCTTCATTTATAATGTTTTATTATTAGAGTATCATTTACCTATTATCCTGTTAGTGCCTCTAATAAATAATAAAAAAAACATTTTCTTAAAAAAACGCCGAAATATGCATTTGCAGTGAATGCGCCGCCTTAACATATAGATATATTAATCACGTCGATATATATATATATAAATATATTTTTATAGACTTTTTTAAGTCCTACAACATTTCTATTGAAAGCATTCATTCATACCCTTAAGGCAGCATTTATTAGAAACGCATGCGCTTAGCCGTTTTTACGTCGACTCGCGTTCAAAAATTGGTCTCCATGAAAAGCCCTTTTATTTTAACGGTGTAATATGGTATAATAGCTTATGTCCACTCTGAAAATTCATTCTAAATATAAGTGAAAGAACTTTTGAAATCGGATAAGTGGTTTCGGAGATAACCTCCTACATCTTAATTTACAAACTTTACCTCTTTATAATATTAGTATAGATTACAAAAGAGTGCCACATATAAAACTAATAATCCATATTGAATCACCTTATACAGGATTACTTTTATTAATACACATTCACAAACACTAATATGGAGCTTTAAGGTCTCTCTATTGGTTTTCTCAAGTGGGTTCTTAATTTTGATTTTGACATTTGATTTACGTGGAAAGGCAATAAATTTTTAAACCATCAGCGTCGATATGTGAAGCAGTGCTGGGCTGTACTAGTCCTGAACATGGGCACTGAAATTTTTTAAGTCCTTGGTCCGACCTTGGTCTGTCACTTAAATAGCTTCTTAGTGACACATTATTGCTGAAGTATTATCAGAAATAGGTATTCTTCTTTATGTGGACTTGGCAGGCTATTAGCAAAAATAATCTTGTTTACTTTGTAATATGTAATTCGTAACTACGTGACTTTTTCGTGATTTATTTTAACAGTAGCTGTAACCCGTAAAAAATGACTGAAATTTGGTTGGCGTTTTTGCTAAGCCTTAGTAGGTATATATTTATAGCATCTTTTTGGCGATCTATGGAGAGGCGGCCTCAGCAACACGCGTTAATCGGCCGGTTCAAGTTTAGTGGCCCAAGGTTCAAGCCACGTACCTGGCCATTTTTAGCCGTGAATTCGAATGAAATTACGGACGTTACACGAAGTTACGGGGACAGAGAGACGATCGGACGGACAACGAAATCATTATGTTCGATTAGAAATAACCTAAAAATCCAACCAAATTGCTACTAGGGATGGGTCGTCGACGTATTTACCGTCGACGAAACGAGACCGTCCACGTCCATCCATCGACGAAACGATCAACTAGTTGAATTCGTCAACTAGTTGACGAGTCAACTTCGTTACGCGGACGTTCTATCTAAACATTGGGACGATGGTCAACTGTCTACGGTTCGACGCGACGCTTCTCGACGGCTCAACCGTTGGCTATTTTTATGACGTTAATTTTTAAAATTTAAAGAAGTTCGAAGGAATATAGTTTCGGGGAAAGTAAAACCGCTACTTGTGCTTTTATGTAAAAAGGAATATTTTATTATTTATTTGTTTACGCACATTATAGGCTTTTACATATTGTTTTATATACTTCTTTCTATATATAATAAAGAAAGAAGTAGGTATACACAGCAATATCAGGTGTAAGCAGTAAAATATTAGTTCAATAAAAAATAAAATAATTAAACAGAATTGTTTTATTTTATACAGCGCAAAATTGGGAATTCACCGAAACGTCGCACGTGCACATCGCACAAATCAAGTAAAAAATAATAGATAATAGCTTATTAAGCCTATCTTACCCTACGCACGCATTCAAATTTCAAGTCTCTGTCATTGTTCGTGTACACAGATCTGCACTGTATGGTCGTTTGTATACTTTAGAGTTGAAATGAAATTACCCGTCGAGCCGTCTATGACGTCTATGGCGTCAACAAGTCGACAGCGAGAGATGAGAGAGAAATAAACGGAGACGTTTTGTCTTGCTCTCGCTCGTTGCTTTGCACGAAGTTGAATCTCGAATCGTCCACCGTTCACGGCGTCCGCCGTCCACCGTCTACGAATTCAACTAGTCCATGCGATAAACGTAAACCGTCGACGCGTCGACGCAACGTCAACGGTTGATTTAAACTAGTCCGTCCATTCAACGCCCATCCCTAATTGCTACCGTTGGCGTCGTGACATAAATACATAAATTTATATCATAGACACCCGCGTCTACACCATCTGGGTTTCTGCGGTAAATGCACAATCATATTCGGTGCATTATTTCTGTATTCGGTGCAAATTGCGCCCAAAAGGCTTAGATTGTCTAGGGCCGACATTCGACACCGAATACTTGAATACAAATGAACGGAGGTTTCCATTATTCATGATGTAGATTTGCTTACAATATGAAGTCGTGACTATACAGGGGCATTGATTCTTTAAATATACCATGTAGTTGAATGAAAATCTCAATGAAGTTATGCACTGCTTCCGAGTTTTACGAAAATTGTTTCCCCATTCTTTTAGATCCGCAATTTACACAAAAATAATATTGCTCAAATTCTTCCATAAAAGATCTTTAGCATAAAATAATATTACTGTTATCTAATGAAATAAACATAATTAAAAAATAAAAATAATTTTTCTGAATTCGCCAACCACACAATTGATAACAATCATTTTTTCGATTGTCAACCACATAATTGATAACAATCATTTTTTCGATTGTAAATTTTAAATATTCCACTTGGTTCCTCGTAAAGGATACATAATGAAAAATTTGGAAACCGTTGAATTCTTAAAGAATTTTCATGGTATTTATTATCTTGCTGTGGATTGATTTTCGTCATAGATAACATTTTTTTTAATAAGGCTTGATCCACACTATAGGGCTGCTCCCAGCCCGCTCTCGCTCAAACAAAATATTTACAATTAAGAATTAAGTCATTCAGACGCTGTGTCTCGTTCCAATCGCAGTATAAGAAGAGGAAGAATTTTTGGCCTGACCGTGAGTGGACCTAGAACGGACCGATAGTGTGCATCAAGCTTAAGTAGAAATGTGTATAGTATGGTACGTATTACAAAAATAATCTTATAATGTTCAAATTAAACTTGTGTGCTGTGGAAAAATGGAACGAGGCACGAACCCCCGACTATTTATTATGTTACTAGGCGAACGTCTTGACCACTAGACTAACAAATTTCTAAACTCTACTTTGTGTTCAACATTTCAATTGGTCCTGACTATAAAGTTGATGTTATATGTAAAGCCACAGCCAGTGAGTGGCGACCCTCCGCTCACCCAAGACCGTTTTATGAGCAAAAGTTCCCATATCGGTACTTCTCTTTCGTCGCTAGGTCGGTAGCCATACATTATATCCATGCTTTAATCCATTCCACGTTGGAAATTAATAATTAATAATGGTTAATATCAAAAATGCCATTCGTTGTCTACACAGGGCCAATTTTTTTTATTTAAGCGGTTATAGAAATGTGTGATTAATTATTTTTTTATTGGCACTTATTAAATAGTACATATTTAACAATTATTTTTGGATAATCTTTGAAAAAAAAATACAGCATTGTGTCCATTTCCGTAGAGCTCCTTTACACTTATACTTTATACTTTATATTATCCTTTATACTTTATACTATCTTTTATAGAGTGACATGCAACTTCCCCCTTTCCCCCTGTGCAAGTTTGTAAGAGATACAAAAGAAGATCTATACTTTTTAAGAAATTAAGAATCTTTAATAAGTGCCTAGGAAAAAAGAATAATAATACATGGCTTCACCGAATTTATCTAATTATCCATAGGAGATGGGGTAACTTAAATCCTATAAATAAGTCGATTATAGGTGGTTTATCCTCTGTTTGATAATGACCTTACAAGCTGAAACAGCTGTCACATTTAAAATGACACAACCTAATAATAATATTTATTAAAATTTAATTTATTTTTTAATTTCATTAAAAATAATCATGGAGTTCTACAAGCTAAACACAAAAACCATAGTGATTTTTTCAAACTTTACAAGAGAGCAAAATAAAGTTCTGTCAATTTGATTTTGCCAATATTTATTTTATTATTAAACTTATTATTAAATTATTAAACAAAAATCAATTTTTATTTTTGTTTTGGATAAATATATATGGAAATCGTTTACTTATAAAAGAAATATTAACAAAATCAAATTAACGTAACATTCTATTACTCTCCTCTAAAGTTCGAAAGAATAAGTAACGCCCTTTTAGCTGAGGACCCTGGATATGTTCGCAGAAAGAATTGTCGAGAGTTAAATAATATGTGGTAGTTTATTGGTCTGATGATTAAGACACATGCCTAGTGGTCTAGAGGTTGTGGGTTCGAGCCTCATTGAATTTAGTTTGAAAATAGTAAGAATATTGATGCGACATGTGTTCCGTGTACACATCTCTATCAAAAATAATAATAAACGGTCTAGAAAATATCACTGAAATTTTTTGATTAAAAATTTATTAAAAAAAAACATCGACCTGATATAAAAAAAATAGAAAATTATATTTCATGGTTATTTAAAAAAAACACGCTTAGATATATTTTAATGTACTAAAAAGGAAAAAATAAATTTTCGGCCAGAATTTTTTATCTCACTATCCAAATAAAGCTCATGTTATTGATATATATGGAGCGAAAGCGCCCACGATTTTATTTTCCGAGCGAGGCAAACATTCTTAGCTTAGAGTAGAGTAGCTTGTTGGTCTTGTGGTTAGGACTCTCGCCTCGTGATCCAAAGGTCGCGGGTTCGAATTCATTCATTCATTCATTCCTGACCAGCAAGTTAGTCTTCTTTTCACAGCACAAGCGTTTATCTTAGTTTGAAAATAGTAAGAATAATTATGTGACACGTATTCCATGTTTGCATATCTATTAAAATATATATATATATATGTTAGTTCTAACTACTTTGGGGGTAACCCGCGTCAAATTCTGGTCGTCAGAACCAGTCGTCTGCCGACGTTTCGAACAGATCTCATTGTTCATCTTCAGGGCGCCTTATCGATGAGCTGCTTCTCCAAAAAGCGTACAACCGTTTGGGTCCTCCGTTTGGAGATTTGACGCGGGTTACCCCCAAAGTAGTTAGAACTAACACATATTGTACCCGTGAAAGCCTTCGATTACATTTAACATATATATATATTATATATATATATATATATATATATATTATATATATATTATCTATATATATATATATATATATATGGAAGGTAAGAAGAGCCTTGATCCGCGTTTTCTAAGCTGAATTGAAATCGCCCCACGGTACTTCGCCAAGTTGGAAGCGTAATGGGAGGTGTGAGGGTTATCACGGTTTAGCTCACTTTGCGACTGCCAATCTTAGGGATTTTCGCATTGCCCAGCTCATAAGGAGCCTGCGGATCTGCCCGTCACGCTTCCTACCGGCCGCCAGCGGTAGAGCAGAGACAGGGATTTGTAAATTCCTCTCGGGATAGTGTGCTTTGAAGGAATCTATACGGGGATGATATGACTGATTTAGGTGGACTTAACATGATTCGCTGAAATAGATTGAGTATCTTAATAAGGTATATTACAATAAGTTTTATTTACAAACGTTATATTTTCTAATTTCATCCTATCCGCTATCTAACCTGCGTTATTTTTAATTGGATTAATCAAAATAAATTGGCCCTGCGCTGGAGCTATCTAGCAAATCATTCCTAAGTTACGGTTAGTATCACTAAGATTAGGTTGATGAATCCCGCGAGTTGAAGTCTAAAATGCACCGCTGGGTTAAGGCGGCGCCCTCTTAGGTCGAGTCGTCAGGAAGCATCGCAAGGTGTTCGCGCACCTCAGGATCCGCTTGGCTGCAACTTCAGCGTCCGTCATCCATCAGGTCCTGTGCTCTGATTATCAAATGCCTCGCTCTCGTATTTTGAATCCGCGATATATTCCCAGTGAGGGAGTCATAGGCAATAGATTTAACACGGTCTGATATAATTAATGATTGGTAGGTATGAGAGATTTTCATATTGAGATGATGACAAATTTTATTTAGCTGGAGTTGCTATACTCAGATCAGAATGGAGATGAATAATACACGCGTGCTATTGCATTTTGATTCTAATAAGTTACTAAAATTATTTTTAACATTACGGCTTAAATTTATATTCCGTGACCTACATCAGTAGATCACGACTACTTTACTAGCTATGATTTGGATTGCTTTCGCAATTTATGCGGTACGAACTCATGATGTTGAATTATGAGTTGATCCTAGGTTTTACGAAATTTTACTAAAATGGTATATTGGCTATGAGCGTCACGAGGGTTCTGCAAAATGAAAATAAGTACAATAATTAGAATTATACCTTATGATATAGCTGATGTCAGAAGAAGCAGAATTGCGATGTTTGTTACCGGGAAGAGCAGAAGATCTAATATCCCGAACCTTCGTCGAAAGGATGTTAGCACCAGTACCGTATGTTGAATAAAGAGACCGATTATCGCTTTGCGGAGCTTTATATAGACTTGTGCCAACAAAATGTCGCACCATAGTGTTGTGCTGATAAAAACTGATAAAATTTTAGTTATCAGTGAAAGCCTTAGATTTTTAACATATATATATAATCTATATATCATATATATAGATATATATATCTATATATATATATAGTATATATATTATGTTAAATCTAGGCCCTTTTCACGGTTACAATATATTTGTTTTTAACTACTTTTGGTGGGGTTAACACCCCGCGTCCAATTTCCTGTCGTTCAGGAACCATCGTCTGCCCCCCCCCGACGTTTTCGAACAGATCTCACTGTTCATCTTCAGGGCGCCTTGTCGATAAGCTGCTTCTCCAAACGGAGGACCCAAATATATATATTTAATACGAAATAAATAAATGAAATATTATTATTTGATATTTGTGTATTTCTCTTTCCTCCTTTATTTTTTTTCATTTTTCTTTATTTCGTATTAAATTCATACGGGGACCCCTCTGTTTTTTCCTTAAATAATGAAAAAATATGTTTAATAATATATATTATATATATATATTATATATATATATATATAGCGTGGAAAAAACAACGATTTCAAGATACAAGGTAATAATTATTTTTTTTTGTACGTTTAACACGTTCCATAAAAGGAATTCCTAATCCTAGCTTATAAGTCAAGTTTTTAATTTTTTTTTTGGATATTATTTTGGTTCGGTTATGGTATGAGTTATCAGGCGGCACCGTGAGCAAGGGGTTAGACCTCCGCGCGGGGCGAATTCGAAGCGACGTGGGATGCGGTGTTTGCGTTATAACCATTAAAAGTTAAATATCAGGTTGGATTATACAAACATACGCGAATCCCTAATTAGTTTGTGTTCTTACAATCGCACTGAAGGGAATAACTACACAAGGGGTAGGATTCGAGGCAGTGTGGTCGGGTTAACAATTATCACGTTTGTAACGGAGATAGATATTAACAACACCAGACAGGGGATCTGCGGTCAGTAACAACCGTGTATAAGTAGTTAATAGTTAGTGTTTTGGGTCTGAAAATTTACTAAAGCTGTTGAATTTATTTATGCCAACATTACTTCATACCTTTGTGTGATACATGTACATTAAGGTATCCGTCAATGTATGGAGAGTGATTTTTTAATCGTTTCCTGTCTATTTGCTAGATCCATAGCACAAACGCATATCCATTTTCATCGTATTCACAATATTTTTCACAATTTTAGATAGATCCCCGATAGTTAACTCAAAATACTATAACGGGATTATTCTCGTAACCAAAAATTTATTAGTAAATTGAATATTATAAATAACCAGGTCCTTTTTACAAATAGTTATTTATTAAATTTATTTTCATGTTAAGTAGGTACTTTATTATTATTCATTTTCCATATATATTTTTTTTTATATTTTGATTGTCTAAACTACGATTTTTGAATTTAATTTATTAGTATTCAATTGTATTCTGACGAAGGGACCATGGGCTCTGGAAAATGTTAATATTTTTCAAAACAAAAGTGGTGAAAACGAAGTTTATTTGTATTAATTATGGTAAGGAAATAATTAAATTTCAAAAAAGAAGAATGAATGTTTTATGTTTTATAAAAAAAGGTTTCACGTCTAAATATAATCAAGGGATTGACTGTGCATACCTATATATAATAAAAACATTTATTTTTAAGTAGGTATATGTATAATATTATATTAATATCACTCTCATTCAATAGTCAGTAAAACTCTAGTAAAATTTATATCTACAAAAAATCTTTTGAATACGATCCAGCATTTTTAAACTGACGTTATATACCGTATCTTCCAATCTATTATTCAAATAAAGTATAATCTAATCCATATAAGGAATTCAATGAAATCAATTATAATTTTAAATATCATAAAACCGATAATTAAAATTTAAACTTTTAAATTATATATTTCACTGTTTCCATTCATAAAACGTGGGATATAAAAGTAAAGGCAGCAATATTCAAAAAATTTAAAACATGTTTGAAATGCAGTCACTGAAGATTACTAATTAAAATTTTCTCCGGCCCATCCAAAATTATGTTTCCAGTAAATCAATAGGGTATATTTTCTATAAACTCTCGAATTCAGTACATTATAAGATAGTAATCCTCGACTATTACTATATGTGAATTAATTATTATGTTAATTTTTTTTTAAATTATATGATAAATAATAATAATATAATAATAATAATGATAAAAAAACGAGCGAGCCTTAAAGTAGTCGCATATGATGTGTTACATTTCACATCTCACAAATAAAAATATCAATTGAGCATTTGTTTAAATGCAAGCAAAGCATTTAAACAAAAATTTAAAAAGCTAATATGTACCTGTTTATTTATAGATTAGTAAATACAAATAAAAAAATTGTATGTGCATTTATTTATCATGTATTGAAATTTTCCGCACGAGGTTGGTACCGTATGCACACAACAACATGTAACAAAATGCGTATGTAGACGCATTTTGTTTTTCAATGTGCTTGGTCACTTATTATATGTATATTTTTATTAATTTTCATAGAGGGCGGTAGTGTGCCGCCATACATATTGTATGAAAACTTTGAATAAATATTTAAAAATAATCATATAAATTACATTAAATTTGAGGATGTAAATCATTAAGTATTATTTACATTAATGTAAAAAAAAGTATTTATTGTATAGTTTCGAAGATACAAGACAAAATATATCAAAGTTACAACATCCACACGCTTGACACCAGCCTCGCAACATATATACAAAATCAGAAGCATTGTCTGGTAATGTGCGTCTTCGCTGTGATGGCACTTGATGGACATTGATTTGTTTATAAACGATGATTTTTGTCCATCGCGCGTGCTCCGCGCGCGCTCATTGGTTAAATGAAATTGTGTGCATTTTATTTCCTTATACGCTTTTCCGTCCTTTTTACGAAATCACTGCCACATATTGCAAGAAAGTGAGAGAAAAGATGTTAAAAGACATCAAAAATATAAAAAAACTAAACAATAAAAAATACAGTATAAAGATATTTTTTATACTATATAATACGTAATGATTACAATAACAGAGATTCATTTAATAAAATAAGATTCATCTCTTTTCTAAATACATAAGAATCATATAAAATTGTAAAACCTGTTTTACTATAAAATGAAGAACACTATACTGAGACAATTTACAAAATAATTTAAATTTATGAGCGTTCATAAACATTTCAAAATGTAATTCAACATCTAATGTACCTACACAATAGGTATCCACTGCACTGAAAAGTAAAATTCTATATTTTATTTTAAAGACGTTTGTTTGATTCAGAAAGCCTATTACTCAGATAATAAATGAATATTTTTATTAAGAAAAAGTAACCCATAAAAAACAAGTTTTTATTATACTCCCTTTCTTTGTAAAATATAACAACAATTAAAGACAAATTAAAACATATAACATAACACTTAAATTTCAGTAATTAAATATATTTCTTAAATTCAGATGTTTCGAGCTTTGATAAGATACTTCATGCTTTGAAGATTAAATTCTAAAAACATTTGTCAGTCAATTTAGATTTTCGACATTCGTAGTGAAGTACCTATTATGTATACCGACGGAGTAATTCAAATTCAGAAAATATTCCGCGACGATATCGGGCCGCCGTAGCTAATCAAACTTTTCTAATGGTTCCAATTTGAAAAAACCAATAAAATTTCTAAAAATCCGAAATTATACTATAATTATTAATTTTTTTTAACAAAAATTTGATAGATCTTCTTGATCGTCTCCACAAATCTACTTGCCATGTTTCAGCTCGATTGGATCACAGGAAAAGGGTCAAAAATCGATACAAAATTTTTGTTGACGGCAAGCCGGCAAGCCGGCAAGCAAGCAAGCAAGCAGACGCCTAGAGTTAATATAAAGGGAGTAAAAACAGTACGAATTTAAGAATCCTTCGATACAAGGTAGTGCAAATTTCTTCATATAATAGACAACGCGACTCATCATTACCATAAACTTGGTCATCAGAATCTCAAAAAGACTGTTCCAAGTGTCTTCAATTTTCCTCTGTGCATTGTTAAAAGCTGACATGTATTTCAGCAAATGTATTTTCATAGAATTTCGATACCAATGTTTTCGTCAGTCCATTAGATTTTAGGGCGACCTGTCGGCTCTTGATTTCTTTCAGGTACTCCTGGATGACTGCGACTGTCCAGTGACTGTCTTGTGATTGATTGGGACAGTCCAGATCCAGCGATTGATTAACCGTACTTAGAGTAAAAGTGAGAATGGTTTTTGAAATTCTTTTAGTTCCTTCTTTGATGTCTTTTACGAAAATAAGTAGAATTTATAAAATTTTTCTCATATTTATCAATTATGAATTTATTCATTAATGAAAAAATTGATATGACTAATACATCCATATTCTTACTTGGCAATGTTTTTGCACCAAAATTAGACTAACCTGGTTGTCTTTTCAAACAAACTTTCACTCACGCCTCTAATCTAACATAATCAACTATTAGCTGGTGAATATCTACCCGTGTTACATGTTTTCGTTAATTTTCTGTTCGGATTACATTAATCCGAGGCCAAATTAAATATTTAACTGAATTAAATATTTTTTTACAAAGCTGTAGTAAAATAACATGGGATGCTTTGATTTCAATAATAATAGGCACATAAGTTCTTTAATCTGGAAAATATTCACCTCTGAACTAGATTATTTATTATTACGATCCCAGTAAATTTCTTCTCAATTGTTAGCTTTTCTTAGCGTTTGCGAAACTCGCTTGTTTTTCTTATCCAAGATGAAAATCTTGATTTATACTGAAAAGCAAACAATGAAATTTACGGCACCCCTCAATTTTTAGTAAGCTAAATTATGATACTGATTCCAACACGATTGAGATGTTAAGCTTTTATCTTATTCTCATTTAAAATGTCATACCAGAAGGGTGGCATGCTGGAATATAAACGTTGTATTTATTTCTATTTATTTATTTATTAAGACCATGCAGTATTAGTGGCTAACAGTGAAATTGATCTTCAGTGCCTGGATCCAGGGTGTCCGATGTATGCATGCAGAGTGAACTTAAGATAAATGTCAGAAAATCGTAAGTGATTGTGTTCGAGAGAGAAGAAAGAGTGGCTAAGTGTGATGTAATTGTAGACAAAGAAGAATGTTTAGAACAAGTGAATGAGTTTGTATATTTGGGAAGTTTGTTTAGTAGAGACAGCAAGGCTGAGAACGATATCGAAAGGAGAAACACTGCGGGTATAAAAGTAAATGGTGCTCTGAATGCAATTATGACCAATACAAACCTGTCAAAGGAAGTGAGACTAGCGGTACATAATGTCTTCTGGGGTATTATGTCGTGTTTTAACGACCTTTCTGGCCGACGTTTCGAATCCCATCGCAGGGTCCATCATCAGGGCTGATATGTTGTTGTGAGTATTGCTGTTGTGGTATTGTAGTATTGGCTTGCAGTACCATGTCGAAAGCAGGGTGAGAACGTTGTCAGTGTTGTGTTAGGTATTGGCTAGTATTGGTGATTGATACACGGTATTGCTAGCCAATACTTAACCACAACACCAACACTCACAACAACATATCAGCCCTGATGATGGATCCGAAACGTCGACTAGAAAGGTCGTCAAAATACTCCATAACATCCCAGAAGTTATTAATTAAAAATATTTGAAACAATATTTCAGCTTTCTCTATTTTTCTTTTATTTTTCTCTATATTTCCATCAAATACTTACAATAAAAATGTTTGCGCGTCGGGTGGGAACGTGTTGAAGAAAAGCCTCTTTCATTACGAGATAAACGCTCGCACAAAAACTAATTTCGTGAAGAAATTTGATGAATGCTCCAATCTTCATTTTTTATATAACGAGAAATGGGGCATTTATTACCCGAACCGCAGGAACAAAGGGACGAATCTCGCTCCAATGCAGAATGTCGAGTGATGATATTTATCACTTCATAAGGTAAGTGTTTATTTACCCGGGAGTTGTTTTGCCCGCGCAGCCTCCGTATACAAACACCGAGAGATTTATCTGCCTGTGGCCAGGCCGGTAGTTTATTGATGAGTCTTGAAACGGAAGAAACGCTTTTACTCATACCACCATCTCCCTCTTGGAAATGTCCCTGCGAGAATTATTTCGATCTTTTTGTTGGCAGAAACAGAAATTGTGTTGGAGCACCATCAGCATTAATAGTTGCTTAGATATTTGTATAAACTATCTCACTTTTTTTTATAAAGAAATTACGAAAATATTTATTCAATTTATTAAAAAAAAATACATTTATATTTTTTAATAAAAACACATTTTATTGATAATTTTAATTAATTTGTTTGGCAATATAAAGTTAATAGCTACTTTAAAAATGATAAAATATTTCAGATATATCATTTACAAAAACTGCACATGAAAAAAAACCTTATTTATACTTCAAGAGAAGAAAACTAACATTAAAGTATGATTAAATTTTTATAAATTACAAGCGATGTACTGGAGTAACTTTTAAGTTGTAAATTTACAATAAGTACTCAAAGTCGTTACCATAACCATCCAGATACTTCCGACTGCGGCGAGGAACCTACTGTTTGATCAACGTCGCGTCGGCCAAAGTGTCCAGTGAAATTGATGAGTATGCCGTTTCAATTTCTTCTCGAAGTACGGTAGCTGGTTTTCTGCGATATTGAACATTCTTAAGGGTCTTTTGTAGATAAAAAGTCCAGAGAAAGCGGAGAGGAAAATGTTCCGTGGCGTGAAGGCTGCCCAGTTCATTTTATATTACACATGTGCAATTTTTCAGGCTTAAAGGTAGATCCATTGAAATCTAGTATTCCAATTTTTGTTCTACTTTAACATTCTCAAATTTAATGGCTAATCTCCGTTGCGCGGAGACCGCCCAGATCATCTTACTTTATATACATTACATACACTACCATGAGATTTTTTTTGAATATGTGCATTTTTTCAAGTTTATAGGCAAATCTCTTGAAATCTTGCATCTCAATTTTTGTTCTACTTTAACATTCTCAAATTTAATAGCTAATCTCCGTAGCGCGGAGGCTGCCCAGATCATCTTACATTATATTATTTACATTACATACAGTACCATGAGATTTATTTTAAATACGCGCAATTTTTCAGGCTTATAGGAAGATCTTTTGAAATCTAGCATCTCAATTTTCGTTCTAATTTAACATTCTCAAATTTAAACCGCAATTTTAAAATGTTATTGTGTTCCTCGAACGATGACTGTATCTCCACCATTTTAATTTCTTTCCAGGTTCTTGTCTGTCTACTAAAAATTTTCTGAGATAATTTCGTAGTACAGATCATTTCCGTAATTCGGTTAAACTTTAGAAAAATCCGGAGATAGATGTTGAATATTACTTATATTGTATATATTTTTTTCACCACATCATAGGTGGCCACTTTGTATGGTATCTTTATTCCGTGGAAAGGAAAAGTTCTGGATTCATATCTCGGTGGCAACCATGCGATATTAATATTAAAATAGTTTAATTGATATAAATTAACTTTGTTTAAACCACTTATTTATTGAAAAAAATCAACATGTTTCAAAGCCAATGGCTTCTTCATCAGGAAAACAAAAATAATATTTAAAAATCGGAGTATAGATCAAAATATTAAAAAGTTATATATGGAAAATAATAATATAAAGTACCTAATTAATATGAAAATAAATTTAAAAGATAACTATTTGCAAAAAGGACCTGATTATTTATAAAAATCGGGTGTTTATAAATTAATTTGTAATGATTGTGATTATTTTTATATAGGAAAAACGTATAGAAATTTTGAAATTAGAATTAAAGAACACTTAAGGTGTTTAAATAGTAATAATTATTCTGAATTTGCTAACCATCTTTTGGCTACGGGTCATTCTTTTGATATCAATAAGGGTTTACAAATTTTACATACAAATTATACAGAATCACAATCTGATAAATTAGAAATTTTGGAAATAAGAAAGAGTGTAAATAGTAAATTGAATATTATAAATAATCAAGTCCTTTTTGCAAATAGTTATCTTTTAAATTTATTTTCATATTAATTAGGTACTTTATATTATTATTTTCCATATATAACTTTTTAATATTTTGATCTATACTCCGATTTTTAAATATTATTTTTGTTTTCCTGATGAAGAAGCCATTGGCTTTGAAACATGTTGATTTTTTTCAATAAATAAGTGGTTTAAACAAAGTTAATTTATATCAATTATAATTATGTTACCACAAAATAAATTTGCTACATTTGAAGAAGATGTTAAAATAGTTTAATTTGCAATACCCACAAATGTACTTCACCAGGGGTCGGCAGTTTGTCAAGCGAGAAGAGCCATATTGTCATGGAAACAGGATAACAAAGATACCAGAGAGCTGCAGGTATGTAGTATACATACCTATGACTTATGTATGTAAATGGATTTTGAGGGAAAAAAAGTCCGATTTATTTTATTTAAAAATGTAATAAGAACGACGTCCATGCATCACTTTTGATAGCTTTACTATAATCTACTTATTTTAATGGAATATATGATTATAATTTTTCATCGGTTGTATCATCACGTCCGTGATGTACTCAGTGGATCGTGAGAATTTCGTCAATTTTTTTTCTTAAAATTGTAACTACTCCTTTGTTTACGCCTATCATACTTTTATCTCCATAGTAATGGAAATAATTTTATTTAGGTCAATTCCAATGTTTTCCAGATATGTTTCGATAGCATTCGCAATATATTTGTCCCTTGAGCGGCAGAAGTCCAAGAAGTTCTTCTGTGGGACCTTGTGCCGACATATTTATATCTTCGACTTGTTGCTCTATCGAAGGAAACATTCTCGATCTTTTGTTGATGATTGTTGATGATAAATTTTTGCGTCTTTGCTATGCCATGATTGATTTAAGACTGATTAATTGGTTTTATAAATATTTATTAGTTCTTTTTATTATTTTACTCGTTATTAAATGACAAATAATACTCGTTATACGAAATAATTATTTACAAAGTGTACAAAAAGTTTAAACCTTTAGACTAATGCTACCACATTTTAACTATAAGTGACATTAGGGAATGTAATAAATATTCCGTTGAGTGAGCGCCGAGTACGACTATAGGTATTATTGTTATATTCATAGCTCGAAATCCGATAAAATCGAAATCCGTTAAATCTCTCATTTCTAAATGGTTTATTATTAAAATTCTCCCACACGAGCTGAATATTAAACCAACCGGTTTGGGAAATATTAATTCAAATATTCATATAGACGAAAACACGGAATACCTATCAGATTAACATTTTTATAATTTTCAAATTAATCTAAATGCTTGAAAAATAGGACTTACTTACTTGAACCCCCAACCACTGGCTCTCATCTATATATATATATATATATATATATAAATATATATATATATATTATAATATTATATAGAGAGCCAGTGGTTGGCATATAATGTGAGATATGGGAGGGGAGGTTACAACCTGTGGAATGCTGGATGTATCTGTTGGTACAATATATTTAATATAGGTTTTACATTAGATGAGCATTGCACGTATAATATTCGCGTTTCAATAATCGAGGGATTTTGTGTACTGAATACAAATAAATTAATTTCAATTTTGTTCATATTGTTGTCATCAATTGCGCGGTGTCCAAACTTTGTGCGGGGATGCTTTATTATTTTAAGTGGTGGTAGCCACTGACTGGAATGTCCCAAATTTTTATTATATTTTTACACACGTGCATAGAATACGTCTACGTTGCTACAGTACAGTGGTCGTCTAATGTATAACAACGTATTACATATTATCTAACATGATCATTTTGTTTGTATTCAGCATTTAAGAAAATTTAATAATCATTGTCATCGTTCACCTTCAATCCATTGTGATTCTTGGCTGCATATTGTAGTCTGCTTCCAGTTTTTTTTATATTCAAGTCTGCAGAATTTACCTTTATTACCTTGTTTACCATCGAACAATATTATATCGGGCTTCCTGATATTCCTTCATCATGCAGGCTTATTTTCAAGAAGCTCCATAGGTAATTGGCTTCCCTCTATTCTTTATACGCACCAAGGCATGGATACCCAATTTAATCAGCCGTTGGATTGAAAGCTCTTCTTGAAAGGTAGAAAATTCCCTAGCGATAGATAAAAATCGTATATATGATATATATAAATAATTTACGTGAATTTGATTCGTGTATTTTCTACCAATGTTGTAATGATAAAATTAAACCAATATAACAATCTAAATCCCAAAATATTTCTGGAAATGTGAAGGCACAAGAAGTTCGGCAGCCCCTGTAGCCCAGTGGGCAAGACATTTGATTCTCACACCGAGGGTGCCGGGTTCGATTCCCGGTGAGGTCACAGTTAGTCAATGTGATTTACTCAAGCCTGGGTGTTTTGTAATGTGTTTCGCTACTATAGTTGGACCTCTTGGTCTGTTGAAGCGTAAAAAAAGTAATTTATTATATTTTAGTGGCGAAAAACCAAAATGAACTCGACCTACGGTACCTATCCATAAAAATAATATTAAAAATCATTTATTTTTATGAATATCAAGCGTATTTACTACAAAAAGTGAAATAATGCTAATATTAGGTCCTTACATATGAAATTGGCGTTTAGTATGGGAGGAACATAAAGCCGATTTTTTTTTATTATAATATATTTATTTAATCAAAGTATATACCATTGCTATCTATGCACTTTTGCCATCTCATAGGTAGTTCATCGATCCCTTTACTAAAAAAACCATTCGGACGGGAATCAATAAAATCTTTGAAGGCGGTTTGGACTGCCCCATCGGAGTTGAATTTTTTCCTTTGCAAGAAGTTATCCAAATTTCGAAAAAAATGGTAATCTGTTGGGGCAAGGTCCGGAGACTACGGTGGATGTCTTAGACATTCCAATTGAAGCTCCTCTAATTTAGTAGCCGTCTGTTGTGCAGTGTGTGGTCTAGCGTTATCATGAAGCAGCAGTGGCCTAGAGCGATTAACCAGCCTCGGTTGTTTAGCAGCTAGCTTTTCCATCATGGTTTGCAGTTGCTGACAATAGACATCTGCCGTAATCGTCTGGCCAGATTTAAGAAAGCTGTAGTGAACGACACCAGCACTAGTCCACCAAACGCTCACAAGTAATTTTTTTCTAGTCAATTTTCGCTTGGGGCATGGTTTGGCTGGTTCGGCAGGGTTCGGCCATTGCGATGAGCGCTTCCGATTATCGTACAGGTTGCACTTTTCATCACAGGTAATGATTCGATTTAAAATCCCTTCATTATTGTGCCGGTTGAGTAATGCAACGCAGCAGTCAACGCGCGTTTGTTGATTTGCTTCACTCAATTCGTGAGGTACCCACCTTTCAAGCTTTTTCAGCTTACCAATTTGCTTCAAGTGGATTGAAACAGTTTTATCACTAACACCGCAGCCTGCAGCTAACTCGGATGTGGTTTGCGATGGATCCCCTTCCACAATAGCCTTCAATTCTTCATTATCAACTTTGGTCTCCGGCCGTCCACGGGGCTTGTTCTGCAGGTCGAAATTTCAGAACGAAAACGTTGGAACCAAAAACGCACTGTGTTTTCTTTTGCGGCACCGTCGCCATACACATCATTAATCCTTCGAGCCGTTTCTGCAGCACTGGTGCTACGGTGGAACTCGTACTCGTAAATAACGCGATATTTCAAGTTTTTCATTTTGTAAACTGAGTGACGCAAAGAAAAAAACAATTGAGGAAAAAACAAATGAATTATGATTTTCAAAACACAAGTACATGAGTAAATAGCTGTATAAATTTGGATTTGGAATTCCTAACCAAAGAGAAGATATTTGAGATCAAATTTGCCAGTACGGCAAAACGCCAATTTCATATGTAAGGACCTAATATTACAGGTTTCAATTAAATTGGTTTTTAAATTTTTTAAATATTCACTTGAATTCTCGTGTTCAGTGAGGCACTGCAAATTATATTAACATTATTCCACACAAATTCATTTTTCACGAAGTATACTTCGCTTGATGACCTCATGTAAAATACCTTATATTGATATATTCAGGTACAAATAGTAATACATATGTAGGCTACTAATTTTAACCACCAAAATCAATATCAAATTACTGAAACAATTCACTGATACATTGCATCAACTCTTTCTTCATCAACCGTTTTACACTCTTTTTTGAGTAAAGGCTTCCTTCAAACCTCTAGGCAGTTCCCATCCATATAATATTATTATAACGATTATTTTGAAATCACCTCCATGGAAGACCTGGCATGACCGGATAAATGAAACGATGGAAGATGGCTCTATTAGAAGCTTCATCAAGAATTTGGCGTTATATCCTCTCTGCCTACTCCTCTGTGAAATGTCGTGATAGATTGTTAGTTAATTACATCGTTTTATTAATATAAACCAATATAAAATGAAAGAAGAAAGTATTTTCTGAAATGCTTTTTGTGTTTTATTTTAAATGTCATTCATATTGATTGAGTAGACTCATAAAAAGAATTTAAATTTCTATCATAGAAAAAAATGAATGATGATTGATTACTAAATCATTATCTTCAGTGGTTGGTTCATTCTTTTAGCCAAACATTGACGGAAAAGTTGATTTGTCCATAAATCCACTGTCAAAGAGCACACCTACTTGTAAACATGCAAATGAGTATACGTCGAAATACAAAACACAATAAAATCTATTATCATTTAAAAAAATAAATGATTTTTACAAATTATTATCCCTTTATTTAATCATAAAGCAAATTTTGAAATGATAATTCACGTTTAAAATTTATTCAGTAAAATAAGCACCTATATTATTTTATAAAAAATATAAACATAGAATTCGAGAAGCCTGGAGTTTTCTCTAGCACTTTAAAAATTGGTTATGTTTTAGGTGTACATTCCGGGTAGAGAAGAATCGTATATAAAAAAGAGCGTGGCATATTCGATACAGCGGTTATAGTCACATATCGCTCATGATAAAACAATACCTTGCATACCACAGTTTTGTCAAAATCAAGTTTTTTGTTTATCTGTCTTTTAAATATGTAATTATGTAAACTGGCAAAAGCTTGTATCTTTAAAACAATTATTTGTATCTCTTCTTCCATTAAAGCAAACGTATTTTATTTATTATAAAGAATCTGGTATTATGCAGTTTTTTGCCTCCATTGTAAACTCTGTATTAACTGGTTTACGAGGTATCGTTTTATCATGAGAAATATGTATTATCTGGTATATACATATCGAGTGCTACATTGCGCACTGTATTGTCTCAACTAAAGTTTCGTGATTCTATGATCGGTTTGAAACGCATCCTCCAATTTTTCGGACACATCGCCCGCAAACAAGATGATAATCTGAAGAAGTTCGTAGACTGGAAAGCCAGAGAGAAGCAGGCCGATATCCGACTCGATTGACCACCGATCAGATTAAGGGGGAGTAAGGTTAATTCGTACAAAAAAGGCATGTTTTTGTGAATTTTTTGTGACGACAAAGTTAAAATCCTTTTATTAAAACTAATAGTAAATTAAAGTACGACATTTAAAGAATATTGTGTAAAATTTTCAAGAAGAAATATTAAAAAATACGGCAATAGCAGCAATTATTCGGACGTGTCTCGGAAAAAAGTAGAATTGCGGTGTCCATCATAACTGGGTGCTAGATCATCTGAAATCAAAAAACCATAGTTCATTCGTTAGATAATAGTTTTTTCCAGGTAAATCTGGGAGGGTTTTTTGAAATATCAATTTTTCAATTTTTCGGAACACTTTGAAGGGAAAAACGCGATTTTTTGCGAAAAATATCGACTAATTTGTTATTAAAAAATAAAAATTAATAACATATTTGAAAAAAAGTCTCTAGCGTTACCTCGTAAATTATGTACAGAAATAGTGTTCAAAATTTCAAAAGGATCGGTGAAGTAGTTTTGTAGTTATGATGGACACCGACTTTGAAAACGTGAGATGTGGGGAAAACGCTTTAAAGCACACTGTAAAATTCAAAATAAAACTCAACACTTATTTTATACTTACACATAATCGTTAATGCCATGTTCACACAGAAAATAACTTTCATCATCAGCATCTTTTTGTCCTTATCTACGCAAAACTCTTCCAATACAATAGCACGTCCGGTAGTCCTCAGGTGAGCGCGTCTCTTAGCTGCCCGAGCAGGTATAGAAAATCAGTCTGAGTATCGCTCAAATGTTCATAATTTCGTCAATTTTGCTCCGATTGACTTGAAATTTTTACACAATATTCTTGCGATATTATACATTTATTTAAAAAATTAAAAATAAAATGCAAAAAAAAGTTAAAAACCTTTAAAAAAGGAACCCTTAAGGAGGTTGGCTATCTTGTTGGTACAGCTAACCGAACTGCGGGCTGCAAAAAAGGTGGAGAAAACTAGTCCCATGACCCTCAGTACAGACAAGGTAACTAACTGTCCATTGTAAAAAAAATTTTCAAGTTCCAAATATAAAATGTATAAAAATAATATATTCCAGACCGACTTGGTCTGAATTTGTCTAAAACTGGGCAGGGGCGGGTTTTTTGCTATCCAGGAATAAAAAAATGGAGGACAGCTCCTGGCTTTTAATTCCATTTTATGTGCTCTTTCGGGTGAGTATAATTGCTTTTTCATCGTCCCGGAATATTACCTAGACTTCTTTTTTCTTTACAGAGCTCGTATTATGCTACACACATACTCTTATTACACTCATACAAAGAAAATGCGAGATTTTATTTTCTGTAGCATGGGTGGATTTGTAAATACTTTGCTTCCAGGTGGAGTGCATGTTATACCGCATTTAATGGGCCGCTTTATGTGCATTATTACACGTAGATACCACGAAATTTGACGATTATTCAAAACGTTTATGAATTTATGTGGATTGCGAACCATGGTTGCAGTTTCACCTTTAGATGTGCTAAAACGTGGTTTACAGTTATGTTTTTATATTTCTATTATTTTTATTGGAAAAGATACTATAGGTGGAGGCATATCTAAGATACATTTCAAATATAAAAAAGCTTTACATGGACATACATTATAAGTAAAAATGTTTTAACCCCTATTAAACAATAATTTTATCGCATTTTAACATGATATGTTAGCCTTTTAGAGGGAAACATTTAAGGCAATGAAAAAATACATGTATTATCTTATAATATATATATATATATATATATGTTAAAGTAAAGGTGTTTAACTAATTAATAACATTTCACGGGTGTTAGAAATGTTATTAATTAGTTAATTAATTATTTTATTAATTAATTTCTTTGGGGGTAACCCGCGTCAAAATCTGGTCCTCACAAGTGAGGTCTGGCAAGTCAAAATCTTAATTGGGTACTTCGGTTGTTATTAGCATTAGTGGTTTTTGGGAATTTTGTTAGTTTTGACGCGTCCGCCCTTATCCATGGTAGGTCGCCTAAGATTTCTCTTTGAATTAGAGTCCATTTCTGACAGGTTCTCGTGCTGAACGTGATAGCGTAGAGAGAGAGAACATTGTTTGCGGCCCCCGGACGGGTATGATTTGTTTATTGACTATATTTACTGATATCTTGGGAACATTAGCATATGATAGCAGTCATTAGGTCATACTATTGTTAATAATAATAATTTTTACATAGGGCCTCTATTTTGGAGTATCGCTATTGGCGTTGGCGTACAATGAATATTTGATTGCTACATACATGATGGGGGATGTCTAAAACCTAGTCAGAGGATTACCTGACGGAAATACGGGCCATGTGTTTCCTTATACAATTTTATTGCCGGATTTGGAGTGATCAACAGGCAGCTCTGACTACATGCGTTGTCATGAGGGATCGTCTAACTTACAAGGCGCTACGTGTCGAAAAATTTCAAATTTCAAGTAAACTCAATTCTTTCTACTAAAATTTCCAACAGAGAACTTCAAGGCATGCGTCGGCAGGAGACGGCAATCCGTAAAATTATATATCTGATTTTTGTTACAATAATTTAAATTTGAACCTTGCAAACATTTTGAAATGACACTGCTAAGGTCAGTTAAGAAATATTCGTCAGCCGAACCCAGTATTATGATATGCACAATAATTTGCTAAAATTGTTAAACTCATCTTAATCTAAATAAATTGTATTTTCTTGTCAACTGACAATTATTGGTTTTAATTTCATAGTACACCTATGCTAACAGAGAGCTAATTATATAGCTTGTTATATTTTACATATTTTACGTAGCTTAAATCCAAACATTTAAGAACTCATATTCTTTTTGTTCTGATACTAGCTGGTCGGTGGACGATTGGAAATTGATTCCGATCGCACCCTAGTATAACGGGCGGCACATCGGATGGATCTTATTTAAAATTTTAATTATAAATCCAGTTTTCAGGTCGCAATAAATATTTATTTAAAAAAAATACGATACATTATATCTTCAATTTTTCATTTGTTTAACAAAAATTTAATGGGATATAATATCGTCTAATCAAATATCCTAGTTTTGAGTGTCTGACTTTTTGTTAGTAACTCGATGGAATTAGGCTGGAATTATAACACACTGATGACCAGCCGTTAAAAGGTCCTGGGCGCCTGAGTGTGACACATCAATCAGCGTGCGGCCCATGTTACACACAAGGATCGTTATTAATTATTATTAAGTACTTACCGTGATTTTAACATAAATAACATAAAAGTACGCGGTATATCCTGACGAAAGGACCACTGGCCTCGAAACAAGTTGATACAGTTCAATAAATTAGAGGTTTATACAAAGTGTTTTATTGCTAATTATATAAATAAAGTTACCACAAAGTCATTTAGCAGTTATTGAAGAAGCTATATGAATAATTTTTTAGATTGACGGAATTTTTATATATGCTATATGAATTTTTTTGACTGTATGTCACTATATGTATCTTATTATTAAGGTATGTTATCTTGTTACGTTATTAGAAGTATGTTTCTTATTATTAGGAGTATGTTGTGTTATTAGAAATATGCATCTTATTATTCATGCGTGTACTACATTTCTTTTATAAAATGTCTTTGCAGTTTGCCAACACGTTTATTTGTATTAGTGGTAAGTTATTCGTCTAGTGATCAAGTTGTTGAGAGTCTAAAACTCATCCCACGAACACATAAATATCACTATTTTCAATGTACGAGCGTTTAGCTAAATTTGAAAACAGAGATCATATCGAGAATAATCTATATAATTAAAAATGTAAATGTTCGTTTGTAGAAAATCGTTAATCTCTGAAAGTTCTTCACTGATTGCTTTGCAATTTTGGCATAACTTTGCATTCAAATACAAAAATGTTTTTATATTCCTACTTTGTTTTTATATATCTACTATTTATTTATATAAATATAAATGTAATGTTCGATTGTCCAAAAGTCTCATAAAGTTCTTCAACTATTGTTTTGAAATTTTGAAACAACGTTTTACAAATCTAAAATAAAGTGGATCATCATAAAAACACAGTTAGTAGTTTGCAACAAGACCGTTAATATTAAAAATGCATTTTTCGGTTCTCTAATTCTGACAAAATATTTATAAGGATACCAATAATAAGAAGCGTTTTTTGTAAAACAAAATTTTTGTAAAAATTGGACGTAAAAGCAACACAAGCTATCTATACCTATAAAACTCGATCATCCGTATTCTGAACTATGCGATATTGCTTTTTCTGTATCTTTACAGTTATTGTATAACATTGTGAAGCCGTTTTTTTGACGTTTTTCTTTGACAGGTTTGAAATTAATGAATTCAATCAATAAGAAAGCTTATTATTCGTAATTGTGAATAACTTAACGTTTGTTTACGTTTTAGAGCTTTCTCATTGATTGAATTCATTAATTTCAAACTTTAAACATCGAAATTCGCGGCAATACAATGTTATATATACCTGTCATGGTTGTTATAATGATTTGACATCCCAATATTGCTATTTTCAGAATAGCACAGAATGGCATTAAGGCCATTAATGCCAGCAACGGCCGGGAACACCCAATATTTAATACGAGATTCCCAAAAATCATTAAGGCCAATAATGACCACAGTACCCAAATTTAGATTTTGACTTACCAGACCTCACTTGGTAATAAGCTTCCGATATGAACGGACGTGCTTACACTACCCCTCGTGACGGAAATTTACTAACAAGACACCCTGAAGATGCCTGTTGTGATTCAGGCGAAACGTCGGTTGAAGAATGGTCCTTCTGAGGACCAGATTTTGATACGGGTTACCCCGAAAGATATTAATACTAACATATATATATATATATATAATATATATAGATATTATATATATATATATATATCTATATTATTACATATATATATATATATATATATATATATATTGATATGATGGAATATCAATGGGAACAGTGAAACATGGTACTGCTGAAATCCTAGCCTGTTTATTAACAAAATCAATTATACAGAGCAAATAAAATAAGATCAAGTAAGGTGAAGATCTTGTCCAGTGTGGGTGCGTGGCTCTCTGCTGAAGATATCCATCTAATAATCTTGGAGATAGTTGAAGATAGTTGAAGTTCTCCGGAGTTAGCTCAACCAGATATTTGTAGGTGGTAGGTATCGAAGTGGGTATTCCGAAGATTTGAAATACCCGATGATCTCCGTCGATAGATCCCGAAGTCGGTTGGAGAAGTTGAAGTTCCGTGACGTCAGCTCAATAAGATAATATGGAGAAGTAGGTACTGAGTTGGTATTTCCGAAAGTTGGAAATGCCCGATGATCTCCGTCGATGGATCTCGAAGTAGGTTGAAGAAGTTGAAGTTCTGCGACGTCAGCTCAATCAGATAATATGGAGTAGTAGGTACTGAGTTGGTATTTCCGAAAATTGGAAATGCCCGATGATCTCCGTCGATGGATCTCCACGTAGGTTGGAGAAGTTGAAGTTCTGCGGCGTCAGCTCAGTCAGATATCAATAAGTGGTAACTACTGAAGCTCGTAATTCCGTCCGTCGGAATTGGTTGGTGGTTTTCCGTCGATAAATCTCGAAGTCTGCTCGAGAAGGTGTAGCTCTGCGGCGTCAGCCCAATCAGATATCAGTACGTAGCAATTACTGAAGCTCGTTATTCCGTCCGCCGGAACCGGTAGGTAGCCCTCCGTCGATAAATCTTCCGGTCGTCTATAAATTCTCCCTCGTAGTGTCGTCGGCTTATCGTATGATAGCTATTTGCTTCTTGATGTTGTCTATCGTCCCCGTTGATAATTCTCGAAGTCTGCTCGAGAAGATGGAGCTCTGCGGCGTCAGCCAAATCAGATATCAGTACGTAGCAATTACTGAAGCTCGTAATTCCGTCCGCTGTAGTCGGTAGGTAGTCCTCCGTCGATAAATCTCCCGGTCGTCTATAAATTCTCCCTCGTAGTGTTGTCGGCTTATCGTATGATAGGTATTTTCTTCTTGATAATTTCTTCCTGTAGCGCTGGGTGGGCAGAGAAGCTGGAGGCTCGTGCCTTTTCTTCTTTCTTCTTTCTTCCTGAGGTCTTCTTCTTCGCCGGCCGGAACACTTGTCGAGGCATCAAAAAGATCTTTCTTTTATTTCCTCAAAAAGCTCCGTGCACGAGCCGCCTGCTGGGCATTCCGCCAAGAGAATAACGCCACCACTGCGTTTTTCTGTAGTGGGGATCTCACGTAAATTCAGCGACTCGGGGCCCCGCCTTTCAGTCGTGCGCGCGCAGCTCTCGGTGAAGGTCGACTACGACACAGTATTCTAGTTGGATGTAAATTTTATTTTCAGTTCATTTTCACGGTCAAATGCAATTCTCCCTCATTGACGAGTAGCGAATAGTCGGAATTGAGAGCGGTGTTCCGACGCATTCATCTAGCACATATCAATATATATATATATATATATGTTATGTTATTAATATATATATGTTATGAAGGTTTTCACGGGTGTTAGAAATGTTAGTATTAATTTCTTTGGGGGTAACCCGCGTCAAAATCTGGTCCTCAGAAGGACCATTCGTCAACCGACGTTTCGCCTGAATCACAACAGGCATCTTCAGGGTGTCTTGTTAATAAATTTCCGTCACGAGAGGCAGTGCGAGCACATCCGTTCGTATCGGAAGCTTATTACTAAGTGAGGTCTGGTAAGTCAAAATCTAAATTTGGGTACTGTGGCCATTTTTGGCCTTAATGATTTTTGGGAATTTCGTATTAAATATTGGGTATTCCCGGTCGTTGCTGGCCTTAATGGCCTTTGTTTGGCACCTTGTGATGCGCTTTGTACTCGATGTTGCTTCTATTGTGTCGGTGGTTATATTTATTATATTATTATATATTATTTTTACTACGAAATCTACTGTTGAATAAAATGTTTTTCCATGCCGTTGGGAGACGTATACCATCATCTCTATTGTTGATAATATTTATTCTTTTATATATCTTTATAGCTTCTCTAAATATCCTTACTGTTTCATTTTGGACGTTCAAGATGATGGTATACGTCTCCCAACTTATTTGTGTAGCCTTTCAGATATACCTTTATTATTTCATTCTCAAAGTTCTGCTGATATAACGTTGCAATGAATGATATATATATATATATATATATATATATATACATAGTTAAATAAATTAATCTAATCTAAAAGTGGTCAACCAATCGCTCACATTACTGTGCCTTGTAAATTATTCTGATGTTATGTCTGGGGTACATTACAAATAATTGAATATATTATGCATGTTCATGATGAATGACATTTATATTGTTCGAAAATCAGTTTGTTCATTATTGTGCACGTAGAATACAATTCACGTTGATTGATGAAACGCTCGTATTTTTTACACATTTTGTGGAAATATATATGTATTGTGTAATGCTATCAAAAGCGTTGAATGATGATGTTAATTAATCCGCCATCATATCGGTTTATTTAGATATCGCAATCCATGTACCGGTTGCTGCATGTACTTGAAAAGTAAAGGTAAAAATAGTAAAGGTAAATTGAATGGAGACGCGTACTTACGATTAAACATTGATATTAAATACTGCTTATTTATTTGTCCGTGAAGGAAACAGCGCGAGGAAAAAACCGCTGAAAACCACGAGGCCAGAGAAAGTGAAGTGCTCGAGGATCTCGCGCCGTTCTCGGCTACTGTACGGCGCATGCCGCCAATGTGTTGTCGTTACTCAGTGCGCGTCACGGCTATAACACGCTTTCCATGACAAAAGCATAGGTGGCGGCAGGTACAGAAAAATGATATATGAAGATGGGTACAAAGAGTAAATTCTATATTAATGTTTAAATATTAATTTGAAATCTAGAGTAATTCGGCAAAAATTAAAGATTTCCTTGTTGATTTTTTCATTTAAATGTATTCTATATACTTCCTTTTAAGTCAAGTTAAGTCAAATATTTTTGTAATTAATACGAATATACTTTGTTTTTACCACTTGTTTGTTGAAAACACCAAAATTTTTTGGGGCCAATGCCAATGGTCCCTTCATTAGGATACAATTAAAAAAAAAAAATCAAAATCGAACTATAGACAGTAAAAAAATGAATACATGAAAGGTGAATAAATCATTAAGGACTTATATGGAACTATTTGAAAAATGGATCTGGTTATTCATAATGTTCAATTTACTATTAACATGTTGATATTTTCGACAAATAAGTGGTAAAAACAAATTAAATTCTTATTAATTATATTATTAACAAAATCATTTTGCTATCATTGAAGAAAATATTGTAACGATGCTAAAAAAAGAATGACGAATTTCTGTCAAAGTGACAGTTGTTTGAAGTTGGCACAATACTACAGAAGAATCTGGAATCACCTCCGACTTTCGAGAACCATCTCCAAAAGTCTGGAAATTGAGAGGAACTTCTCGAAAACGCGGAAAACCTCTCGTAATTTCGATATCAGCATTAGCGAATGTAAATACGACACGCGGAATAACCAGTGAGTTATTTTCCGTGCGTGTCGACAGCGATAATACAAGTGAAGGTAGCCGCGGGCGGCGGGTCAGGTCGGCCAAGCGAGCGGTAGCGGCAAGAAGCCAGTGATGCCAAGTGAGCGGAAATTCAACAGCGATTTTAGAAAGTTCTTACGTAGTGAGATAAACCGAAGCGAAATTAATTAGTGCGGAAATTGATGGGCTATTCTAATGAACAGTGAATAAAGTGTTAAAGAATTGCGAAACAGTTTACTTTAAGGAATAACGTTACATTTAATAGCGATAAGAGACCTTGTAAGTTAGTTTAATTAGTTAATCGGTATTCAATAAATCCTGTATTAAATCCCAGCGTTTTCATTAATTCCTCCTGCAGCCAAGACACGTGACAATACATATTTTTTCTTCTAAATATGTTTGGGCGATCACCTTTCCTAAGACTGAACCCACGTAACCTTGCTTGATACTATAAAACAAGTCGAACGTGCATAGCAACCTGCATCTCAGGCGGTTATTTTTGCTGGTTATAAAATTGTTGTTATTTTGATTTTAACTCCTGTGTGTCGGTGATGTAACGCAGGTCTACCTGTCATACAAAATATGAAATATCTACCTTATATACGAAAACTAAAACGTCACATTTTTTGTAATCATCGAATAGACAATTTCACACCAAAATTACTAAATTAAACTGTTAGGAATGTACGGATTTTTTAATTAAAAAATATTTATTCATTACTCTCGTATTTTCGGCCAGTGTGCAAGAGAGAGCAGAATATTGTACATCGCAGTTAAATCGAGCAAGAAAGAGCACGACAATACCATACATTTCATGTAGGACAGAGATGGCGGTTGCTTGGTTAAGAATGTTCTTAGGTTTTCACGGCCACTCAGAATCTTCAAGTTTGTGTTTACTGGGGTATTATGCCGTGTTATTACGACCTTTCAGGCCGACGTTGTTGTTGAAATAAAAAAGAAAGCCGATGGGAGTTTCGGACACAGAGTGTATAGGAAGCCTACACATACCAACCGTTATCTACATGCGAACTCCCACCATCATCCTGCTCAAAAAAGAGGTCTCATCAACACTTTGGCCACGAGGGCCAAAAGGATATGCCAAGATGAATATCTACAGGACGAAATGATAACACTCAGCGACGCACTGGAAGGCAATGGTTACCAGAAGCGACAGATACAACGCGTCATAAGTATGAGGTCTGTTCGCCCTGAAAAACATACAGAACCTGAGTGCAAAGGCATCGCCTTTCTGCCCTTTGTCCAAAGCGTTACAGACAGAATTGCCAGAGCTCTCAAGAAAAGAGACATTAAGACAGTTTTTGGTGCCAACTTCAAAATTAAAGATATGTTGAGATCAGCAAAGGATCGAGATCGCTTAGAAACGGACGGTGTGTATAGACTCGATTGTCAAGACTGCGATAAAGTATACGTGGGGCAAACGGCGCGTACCATTTCCAAAAGGGTCAACGAGCACAAACGGGCATGCAAACTCGGTCATCCAGAAAAATCAGCACTGGCTGAGCATTTTCTGGATACCGGCCATCATTTTGCATTCGAACCGAAAATCCTTGGAAAGCCTAAGAGTCACCATGCGCGTCTTATCAAGGAAGCACTAGAAATTTACAAGCATCCGATAAACATTAATAGAGATGATGGTCTCAAATTAAAAACATCTTGGTATCCGGCGCTTCAAAGTCATTCTCGTCGCAGACTCCGCAGAGATAGTGATCAGACAACAGATGAATCATACATACAACACAATACAAACACATCATGACTTCGGCACGGTATTGCAAGCTGATACTTAACCACAACACCAACATTCAAGACAACACATCAGCCCTGATGATGGACCCTGCAATGGGATCCGAAACGTCGGCCCGAAAGGTCGTAATAACACGGCATAATACCCCAGTAAACACAAACTTGAAGGCGGTTGCTTGGGTTTCGGCGAAAACAAAAACAGTATAGAAAGAGTACGGTAGAGTCGGGTAACACGTGTTAGACAAAGACGGAGTGCAGGCGACTGAAGCGAGCTGGCGACCGCTTCGTTGTATTCAGTTGCTAATGAAACGTCGGCGGAAGCGCGCGTAAATTCGATTTGCCATAATTTTATAATAATTTACTAAAATAATGCAAATATGTATATTTACCTTACATAACTATATAAAGGGACCTCTTAAAAGTCTTATCTGTAGCGTATTTATGTATATTTTATCACATATTAAAAACTATGCCGATTTTTAATCAGGTAACGCTGTGTTACTCCACCGTCCCCAAAGTTTTTTTTAACACAGTCTTTTAAGAGTTAATGTTATTTGTTCAGTTTCTTTGCTCCGGGTTCCATGAAATAGTGCGCTCAAAATATTTTGTAACTGTATATTCTAGCCGAGTAAAGAGAAAAATGTTATCATGTCTGAAACTAGTTAATGAAAGTGAGTCGGATAATGAAAGGTAGCAATATCCTGCGGCAAAACGTGGAGACAAAGAATTATTTACTCTCAAGCTACTATTTTATTGCGAAATCCCTTTTAAAATGTTAGTATACTTTTTTTATTATGGTTTAATGAGAATTATAAATAAAACCACGTTCAATGTACAAATATATTCTCTTAAAAACTAATTTAAAAAAAATCACATATACAATTGTTAAGTATTTATAAATAATATTAATTATGAACAATAATTTTAAATAAATTAATTAATTTTATGTGTAAAAGATTTTTCCGATGTCTTTAAATAACATTTAAATTCAATAGATATCATTTAAAAATAGTGTTTTCATTAATAATTTTTTAAAAGAAAATTAGAATAGTCCAATTTTGAAAAAGCAAAAGTGGTGGAATTGTTACGTCACAATATGCAAATATATGCACCGTAATAAAACACTGACACACATACAATATGTTAAATCTATCAGGCGAATGAGATGCCAGAGACCAAATTAAAAACATCAGTATTCAAAACAGTCACTGATAATTTATTTGCGAATTTTTGTTCACATTTATTTCTTTTATCGTCAATTTCGAGCGCTCATTTTGCTGGAGGTAATATAAATAGTTGCAAAAATATTTTAATTTAATTTGATTGAATTTTTCAATGATTGATTGATTTATTCGCACTGATTTATGCTACAGGTTGATTCAATGTACGATTACACCATCATCAAACATA
This sequence comes from Agrypnia vestita, assembly GCA_016648135.1. Taxonomy (NCBI): domain Eukaryota; kingdom Metazoa; phylum Arthropoda; class Insecta; order Trichoptera; family Phryganeidae; genus Agrypnia; species Agrypnia vestita. Next base: position 76,363 of record JADDOH010005881.1, read on the forward strand.
ATAATTTCGTTGTCTGTCTGTCTGTCCGTCTGTCAGTCGTAAAGTCGATAACTTGCTGGAATTAAAACATCAGATAATTAAAGTGTGACACGCAATCGGCGCGTATCATGTTTTGCATGGTCACGCAAGGAAATACGTTATTATTATTTTCCCGTAATTTTTCACGGGTGTACGGCTAGTTATTGTAATATTTGATTTTTATATTCAGCGTACATTGTATTAGTTTTTTGAAATTAATAATTATGTCAACCACAGGGATCTCGTATTATAATTTAAATGTTTAGCAAAGCATTCTTTTCGAATATTACATCATTATAAATGCTAGACGAGGTCGGTCTAACTCAACTTGAGTTTTTCAAAAATATCCTAGTTAACAACTCAAGTTATTTAACTTATATGAATCAAGAGTGTACGTGATTTCGTTAAAGATTCGAATTGGAAGACTTCGCGAAAGATGTAATAGCAAAATACGTTTACATTTATTTGATAAACAGGAACTTAAAATATACTCGCGCTTTACTTCCTCTAAGTGGTGGGGGCGGTAATTCTGCGGGACGCGGCCCTCCCCTCGCGGGACCGAGAGCTCGCCCACTCTTCACAGCACAAGCACTTTGTCTTGTGGAAATAATGATAAATTGATCTGGCATACTTCGTATTTAAAAAAAATATTATTTGGGACGTTCAAAAGTTGTTACAAAAATGTTATAACACAGATTACAAATATCAAAAATGTTACAATACTGGTGAAACTATCTGAGATGCATTCTCCAATTTTTCGGATTAAAAAAATGTTATAACACAGATAAAACTCTGAGACCCTGATATGACCTGGACCAGCTAGTACTAGAGCAGCTGGATAAGTGAAAGCCCACAGAAGATGAAGCCGATCTCTAACTGGTTTAAAGTATTAATTAAGTTATTTGATTTTTGTACTTTGGTAAAATATTTGTGCAAAAATACCATATTCACTAAATATTCCTCTCTTTTCCTCACAGCACAATATTCTTATCATTCATAAGAAATGAATATTGATTCTGGATCGTTAGAACCAAATATATCTGATGCAATCATGCAGGATGGGGTAAATTTTACAGGAATATAGAGGGGATGGACGGTTAAAATGGAAACAATATTGCAAACTGGGTATGAGTTGGAAGGGAATAAGATGCTTGACTTTCCTGCCGCAGTTTCCTTCTTTCCCCATTTTCTTCTTCCTTCAGATGAAACGATAAGCTCCAAAGTGCCGAATTGGTGACACTCTTTCAAACCCTTTTTAAAATAACCGATGATATTCGGAAGCCGAAAATATCTTCCATCGGTGTGGACAATCACTCGATGGTGACAATATATACTTCCGGAGGTGGCGGTCAATATTCAGTGCTAATTACACAAAGGAGGGCGATGGGGTGGGGGGGGGACTGTGACGTAAATATCAATAATAGATAGATTTGCGAATATTATACGAAGCAAATGTCCACATCGTGGTGAATACCGGACACAATTTCATGGATAATATTTATATTATAGTTAATTTGTCAATAAAAAAAAATGAAGTGAACCGATGATACAATCATGTATAAAATTAATTTGTGATATAATAATTAATATCATAAATGAAGCGAAATTAATGCATCCTTCCAATGTTCACGTATAACATCAGAACGTGTGGGTATTCTCAAGAAAACAGAGTTTCAAAAACCTCGAGAAACAAAAAAAGGTATGGAATGATGTATGTTAGACTTTACAAGAAAAAACAATAGAAGGTGTCGATTAGAGAACAGAAAAGATTAGATCAGGCTACATTGCTCGGAAGACACTCGTTGGATTTATTCTCGTTAATAATTTATTTGATGTTGAAACTATGTTTAAGTTTGTGTTTATTTAGATACGTATTTATGTAAACGTGGTTTATTGGTGCAATCAACGGTGAGAATAAAATGCCCAAGCATACCGTTACCGTTCCGGAATTAATTAATATATTTACTGCAAATAATACACAAAAAAAAAATTAACTAACTACGTGTCATACAATTAAAAAAGGTTAAAAATATCGTAGTTTGTATATTCGATTTTGAAGAGGAGTGTAGCTTATAGAAAATTTCGTGTGATTCTTGACTTATTTTAGAGTAACTACCATTCTCTTCATCTCCATTATTTATTAAATAAAAAGAATGCTCGATAATGAATTCCATTTGTTAAGTAGAAAGCAGCCGTGGGCCATCAATAGGTAGTTATAAATAAGCTTTATTTAACTATGAAAATGCGGTCTCTCAGGTGCATAGGAAAAAGTGGAGAACGAATAAGAGGATAATATATTGCTGGATGTAGCGTAGTAGATAGGATAAAGATCGCTGAGATGATTTAGTCATGTGGAATGGATGAGCGAGGAACGGATGGTATAGAAAATATATGTGACGAGTGTTAAAAGCAGCAGCAACTAAGAGCATACTTAAAAGACCTGGCATAACTGGACAAGTGTTAAAATGTTATTTTGTTGGCTCTGTTAAAAGTCCTGTGCCAGGACAGAGGAGTGTGGTGTTCTACCTACACTCACTTACTCCGGGGAGAAATGGCGTAGTGGTTATATAGTACCTAGTTAGAATTTTTACGTAATAAAATATGTTTGTTGTAATATTAATATAACAATTATTATCACATTGTTCAGATTTTAATCATAATATTCTGCGAGATAAATATGTAATTTTGATTTTTTTTCCATAATTCGAATACTCCATTGACAACAATCGCCTTAAATCAGTATCGGAAATTAATGACCTCGGTGTATTATTTGATGAAAAACTGTCATTTGCACAACATATCAACAATATAACTCATAAGGCAATGAAGACTCATGGTTTTGTATCACGTTCATGCAATTCTTTTTCAAATATTTACACAATCAAACTATTGTACTGTTACCTGGTCTGGAGTCAGGTTGAATACAATTCATCTATCTGGAGTCCCGATTACAATGCCCATATGCAGACACTTGAACGCATCGAACACAAATTTCTAAGTTACATTAACTATCAACTTCACATCCCTATTGAAAATATCAACTACACAAGATTACAAATTTTCACTGGATTATTGACACTATCCAGCAGGAGAATTTTATGTGATTTGATTTTACTCTACAAAATTATTGACTCGCATTTTGATACTTCTGATATTCTGTGTTTGTTTATGTTGCATGCGCTTGAAAGAGCTACACGAATACCTTCACTATTTTATTGTAACACTGGAAACGACACATATTTTAACTCTCTTGTACCCAGACTGCATAGGCTAGGCAATACCTATGCGCATATCTCTGATATTTTTAATGCCAGTTTAGCAAAATATAAAGATTCCCTAATAAAAGCTTTACACCCTGCCGTCCTGAATTCATAATGCAATCACAAACAAATTATTTCTCAGATTCCTACATTACATATTCCATTAGACAATCCTAACCACAATTGTAATGAAATTTTTCTATTAGACAATCCTATATATCACAAATATAATACTTACTCAAGCTTTTGTATGTATGTACTCAAGTATATGTATTTGTATTGTATTTTGTATATTTTGTATATAACCATGTATGTTTTCTTACTTGCTTTAATTATTTATCAAATTTTTCAATTACATTCTGTTGACTGTTTTTATTTTTATTTTCAAATATTTACTCCTGTTGTAAAAGCCCCTTGAGCGTAAATAAATAAATAAAATAAAATAATAATAACACGAGTTTACGTCCAACCCATGCTTTTTTCATTCATTGCATTTTATTTTATAACAAAGTATTATATTTTGATTTATGATATCCAATATCACTAAGTAGCACACTTAACAATCCCCGTATAAAACATTTTTTGGTAAACAACACAAAGCAGGTAATTAAAAAATTAAAATTTGTTTGTTTTCCGTTGTGATATATTGTTGTACATACATCGTAATAAAATTTGTACCCAGAGATTATGCTCGAAATTTATTCTGGCGAAACAACTGTTATTTTTGTATCCCATATATTTTATTTCCAAAGACTAATCTTCGCGTCAGCCATTTTCTAGGAGATTTCTTTCCACGTGGAAAGGTTTTTTTTGGTTTTTCTGTTTTCTGGGATTTTGTTTTGAATGTTACTTCTCGGTGGATAATCCGGAGATGGAGATCAATAAATCAGGTATCAGCGCCAACAAGCGAGAGGTAAAAGGAATTATATATTATGCCCTGGGTTTATACCAGAATAATCTGATGCACGGGGTTTCTTGTAAAAAATAACATAAACATTTTTTAAATATATTTTATCTTCTTACCTTATTTATCTAGTACATTGGTTTAATTATCATTATTTCACTTTATTATTAATTTGTTGAAGATTTTTTATTATTATTACTGTTTGCGTTTGTACTAATCGTTATTTATATACCTATATTGTTAATTTCTCTGAATTATTATTTACTTTAAAACGTGTTTATGTTAGGTATCTAAAAATCCTTGTAACTTCCTTGTACGATGAAAGCCGACTAGGGCGTTGATTAATAGATAAGTAAATAAATAAATAAAATATCATATCTAAATTGATATTTGTCTTCTAAAAAGTGTGATATGATGTGATTCAAATCAAGAATAAGAATCCACATGATATAATTTCATTTTATTCGGAGATATATGCAGTAAGTCATTCGATTTAAAATATAATCTGAGAACATCTCTGATTCCCGTCATCACACATGATATTGCGCTGTAGGTATCGTGAGGTTGAAAAGTCGGAAAAAATATAAAATTACCAATATAAAGGGTCTCATACACAAGACTCACGCACACGCATTTCGTGTACGCACGTTGATTAAACTATAGTTGAAAAATCTGTAAGTAAAATTGTCAGTATTTTTATTAAGGAGCGGTAATAAGAATAGTGTTGATCGTTGCGCCATCTAAATTTTCATAATGTATCTTAAAAATACGCACTCTGAATGAAGTTAGGTACCTGACGGTCAAATGATTCATTCCGATTCCATAAACACTGTGCAACAAATAATAAAAATGTATTTTTGAGAGTCACTTGGGCGCTCAGAGCTATAATTGCGTTAGCGAGGCAGACAATACTTTCTCGTTGCATTCTCAACATGCCAGCGCACCAAGCACTTATTATTATTTATATGTATTTACTCAAAATCGCATTTTTTGAATGTGTTGTTTTTTTTACCGGCTTTTTGTACCTTGGGCTCATTATGATGGGAGAATTGATGGACATCGTAGAGATGGAGAATAATTAAAATTAGGGCTGGAATGGTTTCACGGAGAATCTCTCTAACAACAGTATCAAGAGTCCGCACATCAGTAATTGTTATATTCACTTTATACATCCTGGCGACAGCTTCCGCAGCGCATAGGATATAGGGGAAACCAGACAGTTATGGGACACCGACAGTTATTGAACAAGGTGGTAGTAATGTGGCAAAAATAAGCATATCCTTCTGTAAAAAGTTATGGATATTTTAAATAGAAGTCACCCTACTATATACTAACCATTGTTAATATCATCTTTACCGACCGCACAGCGACAATGTTTAAAATAAAATATTTCTGACATATGATGATAAGTTTCTTGGTGGACACGGCATTTGTTAAGGAATTTACGAGAGATAATACATTTATTAGAGGTTATTGTGAATTAGTTTATTGGTATTTAATTTTTAATGTTAATGAGTATATCAGTATATGGATTCCATTACATTATGTTGTTGATTTTAAAACAATAAATGTAATGTAAGTATTTTTTTAGAAGGTGTCTAATAACTGTACCCGCCACAGACATTTTTTCTATTATTGGACGGCCGTCCATTTGAAAAAATTCATTTCTAAAAAATTAAAAAATTCGTCATTTCTATAATATGTGAAATGACAATCAAAATGAAGAATAAAGTCGAATATTCACAATGGAAATCATTTTACCATGCAAGATGTACTCCAAAAAGACATGCAATTCATATCCCTGATAAATTATGTGTATGTCATATTTGTTACAATGTGGATACTGATTATAATGGAGACCAAAGTGATTAATCAGTAGATAAACTACATGATTTAATTTGGAAAACAAATTAAACTTGCATTTCTCTTTCATTTTTGTTGCTTGTCCAATAACTGTAATTTCGGTGTCCAGTAACTGAAAAATTTGTCCAATTATAATTTATTTATTTCCAAATTACTTTAACTGATATTAAAAAAAAAAACTGTTTATTTAAAAACTTATAAAATGATTGAATAGATGATATTTATTTCATAGCGCCGTTTCATTTCCTGGAATTTACGTACTCAATCAAAGAAAAAAAAGTCTTAAGTGTCCCATAATACATACTTGTAAAAGTTTTAGTGCTTATTTAGACACAGCGGAAACCGCGCAGTTTCAGAATCGCGTGGGATTCGCGCGGGTTTGTGTCATGTGTTCACACAGCCGCGGTTAATAAGCAAATGTGCGCGCGAAAATAAACGTTAGTTTGATAGCTCCGGTGCCGTTCTCCATCTTTGAATATCAGAGATAAATTCGCTCATTACTTTGTGAACGACGGCCGTGTTCCATGGCAAGACACAAAAATATCATTCTGTCAGTTCATTTTTGGTGAATAAATACCTATTTACCTAAACTACTCTTTTTTTCCACCATTTCCAAATATCTCCACCAATTCCTGCCAAGCTTGGTTCTTGGCATATTTGAGTAATCCTCACACTGAAGATCCCATACTGTAGGTCTTCTCTCCACTACATCAATAAAAAGTTCAGTGTCAAAGCGATCCATAACCATAGAAAAGAGAATATAATCCACGCGTGCTCCTGTTGTGACATGGGAACCGCGCGGTGCCAGCAGCGCAACTGAACGCTCTCATAAGGCTCCATAGTAATAGGATCGCGCGGACGCCGCGCGAGTCTATTTTATAGCGGTTGGGTGGCGGGCACCACGGTAGTTGACTAACCGTGCGGTTGTGTCTAAACGATCACATACAAACCTACGTAAATAAGACCCGCACGGATCCCACGCGATTCTGAAACTGCGCGGTTCTCGCTGTGTCTGAACAAGCACTTAAGTGTACGACTGCTTTTTAAGTTGTCTCGGTCTCGCAGAACATCAACAATGTTAATGTGTCTGAAAAAGTGTACTCTACGACAGGAAATGTGGTATGGCGGAAGAACCATGTTTAAGAACCATTTTTATTAACAAAAATCTACCAAATTCAAAGGATGTAATCCCGATCTGAATCAAGCCAGAGGAAGGTACACTGTGTTGAATAATAAAAACATTTATTTAATTCACTGCATTTCGATATGGTTCTGAGGATTTTTTAATACATAAGTTTAAAAAAGTCCCGCTTCATATCCATAAATTACTCATCGATTAATGTAGCAGTTACATGTTAACTTCTCAATAAATAATATAAACTCTTGGAAAAATCACGTCAATCAAATCAAATCAAAAACAATGTTGTAGATAAACCTAAAGCGCTGTGGGTTGTTTTAAAGCCTTCCATAGTGTTGTTCAAAATGACATATTATAATTGATTCGGATAGTGCGCAATTCCTTATGCTTACCATTTCGTTACGCTACAATGCATGGGAAAAAATCTAAGTACCTAAAGGATCAGTATTAGGACCTACATTTTTTATCCTACATATAAACGATATGTGTAAAATATTTAAAAAGTGTAAGCCTGTTTACCGACGATACATCTATTTATATAAATCTGGACAAAAATTTAAAGAATTATTAAGAATACGATAGACCTATCTACAGGTGTTAATTCCATATCACTGCCACCGTGCAAAAAAAATAGTATATCATTTAAACTTTACTTGTCTTTTCGGTTATTATTGTCTACAATCGTCTCACTAGTACCTAGACACAATAAACGTAAACTAGCATCGAACGATAACTCTTCAATAAAGGTAAGGTGGGTTGACATTCGAATCTTAACTGATATCGATCGAATCTGATACCGTCTTCATCACAAGACACATAATACGCAGTACCTTCTATCATAGAGTCAGCTTACACCCAGATCACATATTTGCTCTTAGAATGCCACGCATCAATCACATCTCATATATTGTACCTCGGAAACTGGTGATACACCTACAATCCATTATTTTTTAAGTAAATTTTTTTCAATTACAAATTATATTTATTTTGTGAAAAGTAAAAACAGTAAATATGTCCATGTTCAGTACACTATGTTCAGCATCTATGTATGTACAGAAGAGTTGACACAGTGAAAATAAGACGAAATTAAAAAAAAAGAATTATAGAAGTCTCACAGAGATGAAGCTATTCATATGTAAAATGTGTATAGAAGTCTTTATAGGGTGGCTCAAGGCTTATGATCAGTATTAACTAAGGTGTTAATGAATTTATGATGATCACTTACACCTTAATCCAACGTTTACCAATTCCGCAGTAAGAACATCCAAACATAAACATTTTTTTAAAAGTTGTATATATGTTCATAACCTTAGGACATTACGGGACATTCTCTGTGAGACTTCTATAATTTATTCTGATTACTAATTATCCCTTTGTGGGCAACACCAGTGATTGTTTTCTCAGAACAAAGATACGTATTAAAATATTGTTAAAATAAATTAACACAGCTATACATACAAATATATTAAAATAATTGAATATATAAATATGGTAAAAAAGTAGGTATGACGTGTTACAAATGAAAACAAATAAAAACATTTCAAGTTATGCATAGAAGGTGTATCTGCCTTCGTATAAGCAACTGGTTCGGTATTTGAGCAGTCAGTAAAATAAAATGCATTCATTTACAGAAGTGCGAAAAAATGTAGCCCCGGTTCACGCGGTGGATACAGCTCGGGGGTTGTGTGCGCGAGCCCCTACAATTTAGTCCACACAATAAAGCTTGAACTGCCTTCCCTTCGCTGGCGCTGGTGGCAAAATGGCTACTTATTATCGAATACGACATAAGTGCGCGCGTAAATCCGGGCGGGCGCGGCTAACGAATGGCCCGGTCGGGGAATTACGTAGGATTTCGGGAAGGATATCAAATAAAAGTGGAAAGCCAAGAAAAACGGGACGTTTGGGAATCAGCACGCATTTGCAATATAAGCGCTTGTTCAGACACAGCGGGAACCGTGCCGTTTTAGAATCGCGTGAGATCCGTGCGGGTCTCATTTACCTAGGTTTGTATGCGATCGTTCAGACACAACCGTGCGGTTAGTCAACCGCTGCGGTGCCCGCAACCCAACCGCTAGAAAATAGACCCGCAAGGCGCCCGCACGATCCTATTACTATGGGGCCTTACGAGAGCGTCCAGTCGCGTTGCGGGCACCGCACGGTTCCATGTCACAACAGGAGCACGCGAGGATTATATTCTCTTTTCTACGGTTATGGATCGCTTTGACACTGAACGTTTTATTGATGAAGTGGAGAAAAGACCTGTAATATGGGATCTTCAGTGTGAGGATTACTCAAATATGCCAAGAACCTAGCTTGGCAGGAGTTGGTGGAGATATTTGGAAATGGTGGAAAAAAATAGTATTTTAGAGAAGTAGGTATTTATTCACCAAAAATGAACTGACAAAATGATATTTATGTGTCTTGCCGTGGAACACGTCCGTCGTTAACAAAGTAATGAGCGAATATATCTCTGATATTCAAAGATGGAGAACGGCACCAGAACTGTCAAACTGACGTTTATTTTCGCGCGCACAAATCGCTTATTAACCGCGGCTGTGTGAACAGATGACACAAATCGCGTGTTTTGAAACGCGATTCTGAAACTGAACGGTTCCCGCTGTGTCTGAACAAGCGCTAACGCAGTTAGAGACTCTCCGACCTCCAAGATTGATGTTTGTTTCATTTACACGTACAATATAAATCGGTGCGCTTGTAGTGTGAGTGACGGCTGCACATTTTTACTGTTGGGGGCGTTTAGTATAATAATGGTTGTAATCACTGCATGATAAATTGTTTTCTTTTTACCGTTCAACTTACGTTAGGTCGTACAAAGTGAAAACATTTTATAACAATTACGAAAATATCATGTAACACAATTAAAAATCATGTACACGTACACACTTCAAGCCATAAGAAACCAACGCTGATCTGATTATTGGATTCTTCATTCAAAAATGGGATAATGTGTGCATATTCTTACGGTGGAATTGTGAACGTTGCAATGTGTAAAGTGATCACTTAAGTCAGTTCATACAGGTCGTAAGCTCTGGGCCACCCTATAAAGATTCCCATAAACGTTTCCCATATAAATAGCTCCATCTCTGCGAGACTTCTATAATTTATGTTAATAAATAAAATAAGAGTTAGGTTGTAAAATTGTGATGAAGTTATACGAGTTATATAGCGCAAGTACAGAGCGCACATGATCTAACAACAGCAATATGAAGCAGTGCTTGGTGTAAGCGAACTAGGTTTAGATGCAATGAATACGTTCAAACAGTTAATTATGTTTATAACATTTTCACTTTTAAACCGAGCCTGACTTAGGAGAAGTATATTAATATTACCATTACTGGATTATGCCTCGTTTTTGTAATTCATTAATTTAGGTAGGGAAGAGTAATAGCCTATGTTGATATTGAGAGACTCGGTGTCATAACGGCTTTGAGATTTCATTGATCGAATAAAAATATTTGTCTGTACATATACATACATACATCAAGATATATTCATTAAATCAAAAATAATTACGTATTTTGAATATCACAACATTCAGCAATCACTTGAAGTAATATACATTTTTACACGTGTCAAAAAATAAAATAATTAAACAAGGGAAACAATATTTTAACTGTATTTTCTTAAAGGCCTTTATCATTAATTATTATTAATGATACGAGTATAATGAACATCTGACTGTTTGTCATTTTGCGCCAATGTTTTTATTCTACAGGGTTATTCGAAAACAGTAATTACCTCTCAGGACTTTATTCCTGCTTTAATTATGAGTCTAAAATATTCAAACACCATGACACAATATCAATATACGCAACATCTAACTTTGCATTTTTTTAAGAAATTTCTGACTATTATTACAGTAACTTATATCGAATATGAAAAAATCATTCATACAAGTCAAATAAAACAATAAGAATCTTCCAATTCCAATTAGATTTTTTTTATTTAACTTGTATTGAAACGAATGAATTTTTCGAAATCGCTTTAAATCACTGTAATGATAGTAAAACGTTTTTGTAAGAAATAAAACAGGAATATTGAAAAAAATGCAAACTTTGATATTAGGTCGTGGCTGATAACCTAATAACTATTAATATTAGGTCATGACTGCTTGAAAATGTTCAACTGAGAATCAAGGCAGTAATTTAGGCCTGCAAGATTATTAACGTTTTCCAAATAACCCTATATATTAATTTGAGAAGAAATCGATCCGTAATATATATATTTATCCATAATATATATATTTATCCGTAATAATAATAAAGTGTTAATTTTCTTTGAAATACGAATAAGGTTGACGTGTTTAAACTTTTTATTCTAAAGGATTCAAATAGATCAATTATATTTACTTTCTTTTACCTACTATTTTAATAAAGCAAACACCACCATTAAAACTAACAAAACATTTTTGGTTCAAACATGCTTTTAGGCACCTACGTACGTTACAGAAATTAATTAGTTTTATGTAAATACCTTTATCACTTAAAGTGGAAGCTTGATCTATGATATTTTACCCATCTAATTCTTTATTAATTCCTACCAGCAATGCTCACGCGGCTTCGATCGCGTAGTTTTTTAGTACACTGTTTGGATCATCATAGAACTTTCGTGAACCTTCTAGAACATTCTCCTTCCAGAACTTTCAAGAAATTTATCGAATGTACAGAAACCTTCTAGACACACCGACACATTCCGCCACTCAGTTTAGAACCTTAAAGAACTTTCGGGAATTTTCTAGAACCTTCTCCTTCCAGAACTTTCTAGAGCAGGTTTTTCCGAAACCTTCTAGACTCACCGACACAGTCGGCGCGCCTATTTTGAAATAATCTGAAGCATTTTCGACCTTCCCATAACAAAACAATGTGCTAGAAAGCACATTTTCGTCACCCACTCCCACCCACGCACAGCCACCCCCACCAAACTCGCATATTTTCGATGTGACACCAAGGGCTATCCACCACCATAACCACCGGTGGGTGGTTGTCGCTGGTTGTGGAGAAAACTTGGCGGGTATTGTTTTATAAAAGATTTGATATTGTGTATTTTAAATTATTCTTAAGTATTTTTTATTTTTGAATGTCTTCTCTATTTGCGCTTTTTCTTCTTCTTAAGAGATCTTAGGGCAGATAATGGAAAGTTTTTAAATAAAATCCTTCATATTATGATCAAAAAAAGTTTGGTAAAGACAACATTAGCTATTTATTTACTGGCACACTTTTGCATTCTTACATTTTTCTTCCCATCCGAAATAAAAACACAAGTATACACACCCTTTTAATTGCTTTATTTCCCAAACAGACGAAACTAAATGTAATTTTCAAATCGTTTATAGTTTTAAAAGCTTTTAATATTTTTGCCGAGAACCGCAGACATTTCAGACTCATAACGATTTCCCGGAATTAATTCTGCACCAGCCTTAGCCGCTGCCTCAATTATCGGTCACTTAACAGAATCTCAAAGAAAAAAGGAAAATACTTTGTTCTTTTTATTTCTTAATTATATTTCAATTATGCGATCAAATTATAAGAACAATTACATGGATATTACATTTTTTGTGTGGGATAGTGTCTTTTTAGTCTTCTTTTTTTCTAGTGCCCAATTCGTTCAACGGACATTGGTTATCATCACTTTATTTACATATTGCGGCCCAATATAGCTCTATAGTAAACTGAAAAAAAAACACTGTCTCAGGTTTTTCAGCCATTATATTATATTCTTATTATATTATATTCTCCGTCTTCCAAAGCCCTGACTTCCGACAATCTTTTCCTGAATTCGAACCGATTCTTTTCTAATCCGATATACTCATGTTGATTGAGAACAATAAGGACGAACTTACATCTACCACTACATAACTTTCATATTCCCGGCATACTTTCTTCTCTTTGGTTTCAGTCAAAGAGGAAGCTCTAGTATCAGAAAAGCTTCACGAATGGATAGGCATCCTGAATCGGGAGTCCCGACCCCGTCCACCAGCTTACGGTCTTAACGGCCCAAGGACTACAGGTATTTGAGTGACGCTTATTCCTACGAGGTAACCTCGAACTGTAGAGAAGGTACTATGAACTATGAAGATAGTAATCTTCATTCCTCAGTGCTCTGTGAAAATTTACGTACATCACTGACATAACCTCAAACTATCTGAACGTTATTTCCAATATTGAGGTTATCTATCGAATGTCGAAAGTGTATGAACAAGAAATTTCGCACATATGGAAATAAAAACACTTGTTTTGTAAGTTCTAGATGTAAATAAGAGTTGTTGGATGTAAAATATTGAGATTGATAATGCTCTCTTAAGGCAAAAAGGAAATTAAAAATGCAGAACTTAAAACTTTAGTGTTTTTATTTCCATATGTGTGATCATTTAGTTCTATAAACTTACTTCTGAAACAATAGAAATAAAATAAATTTCGCATTCGTCCTGTTACTGATATAACTTCATGAAATAAAACACCAGACTTATTTCATCTGTCATAATTTTATAAACTCAATTGTCGTCCATTGAATCTATGTTAAAATATTATTGTTATTTTATCTGTACAATTTTTTCATAATAATTTAACTTGTCACAAACAGACATACGTTACCATCTAAGCAATTTATATTAAGATTAACCTTATTTCATCAACGTAATCTGATCGTAGCCAGTGTTTGTGTCACCTGTGATCACCCAACCATATATATTTAAAATGTTAATTTCCTTCATATAATATTGTCCGTCACCCGCAATCATCATATGAATCTATGTTAAAATTAATATTGTTCTTTCTGTGTCAATTCTTTGCCGTAAGTGGACTTGTCATCTGTTATTTTCTATCTACATTAATAAGTCAAATGGATTACGACAACTTGTTCACGATATAAATTACCTTCATAAAATTACTATTATCTTTTTAAATTAAATGGATAAAAAACTTCTTCTGTCAATTTTATACCCTCACCCTATTATCAAAATTTGTAATTCTCAAGGTAACTTGGTAGAAGTGCCGTATCATCTCCATTTTTATGTCTGTCTATTTATTTATCTTTTTTGTATCCAGTTTTTTCCGCGATATTTGGATGACGTTTTTGAGCATTTAATTTGCTTAAGTTACGTTAAGTTTTAACCCAAAAATTTCTCAAGTATCACTATTTGGTTCAACAAAAGTTGTAAATCCTCAATTAAACTTGCTAGAAGTGCAGTATCATCTACATTTTTATGCCTGTCTATCTATTTATCTTTTAGTACCCAGTTTTTTACATTTTTTTTTAGATGACGTTTTTTAGATATATATATTTTATATTAAAATACAAAACAAATTATTTTATAATGAAATTTGGGGATGCAATTGGGATTCGATAAAATTCACATATTCAAATATTCGAACCAAAAGCGGTCGAATAAATCGGCAATATTTGATCTGTGCTTGTGGACCACTAAAGTAATACCATAAAAGAGAAAAAACAAGAATCTTCATTTATGGGGCCAAGGATTATCATTTTTTCTTACACACTCACATATTCTGATCGAAATTGAAAATATTCAACGTCCTCAGTAGAAAAAAATGCTGGTCAGTGAAGAAAATGCTAGTCTACAGAGGATATTTGGGCTACATGGCCTTCTTAGATAATATGTCCTAAAAACAATAATTCTACGTTTGGTTTAATGAATATTAAAATACTAAATTCTATATTATATTTGTTTCTACTCACAATAACAAAAAAAGATTTTTTTTCAAATATTCCTAACGTAACTAACGCGTTTTTCTAGACATGGTGTCTTTGCGATTCTTAAACAGTGTGCGTTCCAGCGGAATAAGTATTACGGTGTCCTAGTGTCTGTCTAAATATTGTCATGGTGTGATCCATACTGATCAGCGTTAAACGCGGCTGAAGAAAGATGTGAGATTTTTTATTACTTGTTTTATTATCTTCGTAGAGCAGTGAAGGCAGTGAGGATAAACGAGCCTTTCGGGAGGCTCGGACAAAATGTTCGCCTCGCGAGGGTCCTTAATCGTTCCGAAATTTTTCACTTAAAATACATCCGGTCCATTTGTTTAAGTATACCTACCTACAGTGAAAATCCCGCTGTTGGAAATTCTACAATTTTTATAGCTTGAATTCAGGGAATATTAAAAAGATAGTCCAGCTTTTGTAGAGAATAATTACAACTATTTTTACATTTTGTAACACTAACGGCTTTGGATGTTTCATTTCCGAGCGATTACACAATTATATAGACACAACACGCTTTTGCCTTAATTTTTCAGATGTCTTTTGTATTTTTTTTTACATATAAATATAACATTTTTGGAGGAAAAAGCCAAACATATTTTCAAAAATACTATTTAAGTATTTTTATTTTCTTTTCCTTACCTTTTATTTGCCTCCCACATATTTCTGACTTCTGATTGGTATACAAAAATACAATTTTGGCAGCGAATATGTTTTTTTCAATTTTTAATCCATTTTGAAACTGTTAAAAAATAAATGAAAACAATATAGGTACTAACCTTATGTAACCGATAGATTATTAAACTCAAGTTAGTTTATAAACTATGAACAATCGTAGTAGAAAAATAACAAAATATAACACTAAAGAGACAGTATTGGGGAGATAACAAAAAACGGCTGGTAGATAATGGAAAAGCTGTTAGAGATTATTTAAAAAAAATAATTAATCAATTTAATTTTTATATCTTTAACATAAACTGAAATATGTACATAAACACTATATGCTATAACGTTTTTAATATTTTAATATATGGTATTAAAATATTAAAAATGGTAATCACTCTTATAGGTTGTATCTAAGCGGTGATTTTTTATTATACCTAAGAATAATATTGTCCCCACAACAATTATTTTGAGGTCTAACTATCGCGCTCATAAACATGTTTTATCGTATGTGTGAATTCACTATTAAAGACAAAAGAAAGATTAAGTGCATAAAATGTGAAAATTTATCTCTTGACCTCTATAAAAATATTAGAAAATAGATTTGCGTGACATGCAAGAAATTTGACATGGCGCGCAGCGTGGAAATTCAGAATCAAGATAAATAAAAAACACCTCTCTTAGTTATCAATACTGTAAGATTTTTTTATTTTAATTTTATTTATTTATTTAATTTATGGTACAAATATAGTTCTAATATATAACATATCATATTAAACATTTTTTTTAAACACTTGGTAGTCATGTAGACCTCATCAGTGAAGAGAAGCTCTTGAGTCTGATGAGGGAGCCACAGTTTTTATTCTTTGTTATAATATATAGGTGCATAGTGTATACAAGTTATTTATTAATACAGTAAAAAGGTAAATTGATAATGAAAGTATAGGAGTTATTTAAAAAAAAGCAAAAATGATAAAGTTTAAATGATTTAAGAGTTTGATTTTAAGAAAAATTTTTTTTTTGATTTGCTCTGAGAGGTTACTGATGCATCGTATCTCGATAGGTAAGTTATTATAGTAATTAATGGCTTTATTAATATAGTGATGCTGAATTTGGGTTGTTTTTCATTTAGGCATTATGAATTGGTTTCCATTTCTCATAAGTTTGAAATATTTCTGTTTTTTTTTATTAAGTTCTTTTCTTTACATATTTTTAATATGGAAACTTGCTTGAAAATATCATCTACGTTTGGTACTGGAAACAATTTAAAGAGATCTTTTGTTGGAAATGTAGATTTTTTTTTCAGTATTACTTTAACGATAATCCTTTGTGATATTTTTACTGAGTTTATGTTTTTCTTATAACAACCTCCCCATCCGATAACACCGTATATGAGTAGAGAGTGAACAATGGCGTAATAAACATTTTTAAGATGTTGACAATAATAATAAATAACAACAAAATTTAAAATAATAAAATTGCTAGTTTAAACTACAATAATTCGCAACTAAATTTCTGTTGGAATAGGAAGTGTGGATGAATAAAATAGATAAATAATTCAATGAGTACAATTATTTATTTAAAAAAAAATGGTGTAATTGGTTTAAAAAAGGCTTAATCACTAATAAAGGAAAGAATAAAATATTTTTTTTATATAATAGTTAGATTTTTAATCAGGTAACTAAAGATGAAATTTGGGAAAAAGCTGAATTTCCATTTATTGTTTTGTCTCATTGACCAATCTAGGAGACGAAAAAATAAATGGAAAATCTCCCAGGCTATTGTGAAATTGTGCAATGCGGCTTAAGTTATCACAATGAAACAGTTTTCGATGCACTTGAGTATCCGTAATCATCAGCAAAAATCTATTATCAAATAAAAATGGTTATCATGGTTGACCAAAATTTTAATCGGAAGGTTGTTCCAGAAGTATCGCGCGATAAGTACTTAATGTTTTAAGTATTCTAAGGAACATTATGAATATAACAATTCTGATAAACATTAATCGTGTATGTACTTTATAATGTTTTATTTCATTCGATAACTATGTTTGTCATCTTAATCCTGTAATTAGGGTTCAAAAATCTTACATACTTTACATTGAAGGGTTACTCTACCCTGGAAACCTGAAATTCAGGTAGAAATTGGGTGTTTTTTAGGTGATTCATTTATTCACATTTTAAAGTGGTACTTATTATTAAAAGAGAAACAAAATGGCCGCGTCATGTCCATTCCCACGGAGTTCCTCCGTCGTGACTGAGATGCAAATTTAACGGTGCACGTTTGTCTGATACAGACACATTAAATTTTTAAACAAGGTCATGCACTTATTTAGAAATGAAATATATCTACAATGCAGCATATCCAATTCAAAAATAAAAATTACCGAAAATTCGTTATCGGATTAAAAAATCCGCATACTACTTTGGCGTGTTAGTGTACAGGTGTTTGGGAGAAAATATTCAGCCGTCCGGAGGCATCATCTCGTATCGGCATGTGACGTGTATTGCGTGCCGACATGTAGCGTGTGTGGTATGTGTGAAATGAATTCAGGGCACAAATTATACTAACGGTTAAACGATGGCAATTATTTAAACAATGTAGATATATGGTTGCGTATAGGAATATTACTTGCTATTACTATGGCGGCTGGCGATAGAGTGCTTGCACCTAGTGTAGATCGGGACCGGGTTAGCCGCATCGAGGCCCTGATTGGGGGTATCGCTCGATGCGTGCGGCTAGAATTGCGACGGCTCTGGTTCGCCACACTACATTGTACTTATTTCATTTTTAATACACACACGACTTGTCTACGTCTCAGACAAGCGTGTGCCGGGGAAGGTTAAATCTCAGTCACCGCGGAGGAGCTCTACGGGAATGGACATGACGTGGAAAATTTGTTTTTGTTTGCAAAATTTTAGTATAATAAATAAAATAATTGTTTTATATATACTTTTTTTAAATATAAAAATTTTAGGCTCTTAGGGTGGTAGAACTCCTCAATAACCCTGCAGGTGTTCTGACCTTTCATAACGAGAGTGAGCTTTGCTTGATGTCAGGCAACTAGCCTAAGACAGTATTTCCTACGAGACAGAACTAATATCACTGTCATACATCATTATCACCGCACGAGAAATACCATGCTACAATTTATGACGACATGTTAGCTTCCTCACACCCTTTCTATGTAATGACTTGATGAGCGGCACCGAAATTAATAAGTAGTTAAATGGTTAATAAATCCAGGCACTAAGAATTCTGATATTTTACTCAACATTCATACATAATGACATGTATGAATGAAATGTTTTTTTCTTCTTTAAAACTAAATAAGACACTTCCTTGCTCTCATCTTCCTTGCTCTCATCTATACATCTCTCATCATCTATAAAACAAATAATCGTTCCTGCTCTTTTATTTTTAAACGCATTAAAAATATATGTAAAGGTTTTTTTAAGATATAGAACAATAAAATGAAATATAACACAAAAATTGTGGTAATGGCCATGGTAAGCTTTATTGGAAAGTTAGTTTCATGCCATTGGTGTTTAAATATAAAGTTACTAACCTCTAAAAAAAAATCCCAATTATAATAATTTCGTTGTCTGTCTGTCCGTCCAACCGTACGTCCGTCTGTCATTCTAAATATATGTATCATTATCGATTAAGCAATAATATCTCGCTCATAGTTTGAGATATTATTTCATTTGTAGTTTACCTTCCTCGCAAGCTCATTCTTTCAATAGTGTTAATGATTTTTTTCCATTACTAAAGATTCAGTATCACACGGCTCAGGCAGGGTTTGGCAGCTCTCTGCTTTTTATTATATCTCAAATATCTTTATATTTACTATTAGTATTTGTGTAGCAATACATATCGGTGACCTTAACGGTCACTTTAAATACCCACATAACAACATACTGAATCTTGAATTTGAATTTTAATGTCTGATAATATTACTCATAGAATATTTTTTGTTGGGAAAGTCGTAGTGTTTATACGCAAATGTCATGCTTATATTTGGGAAAATTAACACGATATAAGTAAAGTGTAACAATATAAGAATATTTTAGGTTACAAAGTATATTGTGTAGGGGTGGGGAGGGTGGAGAGGAACATAGTATTACGATAAAGGAAAAAGTATAAGAGTAGACGAGAATATAAATTGAGTGAAACAGTTTGGGTGCGGTTGTAACATAATTTTTTTTCGAATGTAAAAGATGAATGAAATATTATTTAAAAATAGGTACCTGCTATATCTTCAAAATTCTGTTTTTAATATATCAGTTTGATAGCTTCAAAATATATATAATGAAACAAAGCTCGGGCTTTGGCTCATATTATGAGGAGTATAATGTCTGTTCATATGTTATAATATAGAATCAATTTATTATAAAAAAAAAAACATGTATCTACTGTATAAATAAATAAATAAAATAATAAAAAAAAAGATATATGCACGTTTTCATAAACGCGTGCAAACGATTATCTAATAATTTAAATAAAAAAACACTGATCGTTGGCTTGTCGGGGTATCGGCTGTGTGGCATTCGGCTGTCGGGAAGTTGGCTGTCAGGCAGTGTTGGCCGTCGGGTAGTTGGCTGTCGGGCAGTTGGCTATAGGACAGTTGACTGTCCGGCAGTTGTCCGGTACCCGAAGAAAAGCAGTGTGTGTTGTAGAAACAAAAGCAAGGACCACGATGCTGAGTGATGAGCCCATTGACAAAGAGAGAAAGACAGAAAAAATCAACTCTACAACTAAATTGTTAAAAAAAATACAGCATTGCAATCACTCATACTACTCATATCAAAATATTTTTAGACAAAGCTGACAATGAGTTACTAACTCACCCAAAGATAATCTGTTTACAACAATAACCAGATTGGTAACATCTCTTTGTTGTTTACTGATAACTAAAACGGGCGTTTGCTCTAACAGTCCTGGTCGGTATTTGTGGTATCCTTGCATTTGAGATCGTCGCCCAGTAGACTTTAGATAAACACAGCGCATCAGGCTCGGAAAGTGACGGAAAACAGAATATAGAGAGAATAAAGTTTTTTAGGAGCGCCCGCCATACTAGATTATAATTATTGCTGGAAATTTTCTCTACCGTGATTGTATATATAACTCCTGTGCAGTTCTAAATATGAAGTTATGCATGTATATTTGTAAATAAGTTGGGTTCAAATGCGCTTTCTAGTTTTAACGGGTGTGTGATAAAAACCCGGTATATTTATTATTCATTTTACCCACAACATAAAGTATTCTCCGTGTAAGTTTTACAATTTTACAATTTATATATTTTAAATACGCTGGTAATTTTACACAATGAAAATATTTTAGTAGAATTTATGGTTTATGTTTTGATTAAATTTAAAAATGTGTGCATTTTCGACGGTCCTGAGTATTGTGGTACCTCGGTATAAGTCCTTTTCGGAATAAGTCCAAATTGACGTGTGTCCTGTTTCTTCGGGAAAAATTTTTTTGGTGTGCGAGCGTTGTTTGGAATATGACTTCAAAAAAGCTCATTGCCCAGTAAATAGTATTGTATGGAATGATCAGACAATGTCACATTTCCGAAAAGTCCTGAGGAGAAGGTAAAAGCAAAGTCATCTGGACAGAATATTAGTAAACGTCAAACCCGGTGATCAAGGAGGGGAAAGAGAAAATTACAGTTTATTATTGTTACTTTTTTTTGTTTTGTTTTGTTATATTTTGTTATATATTATTGTTTAAATTTCATTTATTTCATCTACCTGCTATAGTTTTTATGTATTTTAGTATTTAGAATTGAAACAATTATTGTAAATAACCCCATTAAAGCAAAAAATTCCTTTCGATATACTTCCGTTTCACATAAGTCCAAGGAACTGGAATGTATTAAGGGAGTTTATTGAGGTACCACTATATTTAGATACAGAACCAATTTTTTTTCTTAAGATATCATAAACACTACATGACAACAATTATTATGTACGATTGTTTATTTTCGGTTTCCGAGGTAAGTTTGCGGAAATCCAAAATCATATCTTTTAAAGTAAAATAGTATTTTTTTACTCGTTTAATTTACTTGGAATGCTTTTTGATTCATGGGGGCATTATTAATCTGATGTAATTAATGTAATATTTTCAAGAGTTGCCTTCCAATCAGTCACGAAGTTCTTGCCATTTAATGACATACAACATTGGTGTTGTGCAAGGATTTTGGGTATGAAATTAATTTAATACGGATCCACAAGGAGAGTTGATATTCCCAAAACAGAGTACCTATATAATCAATCAACAAGTCACATACTTCGCCTTCGGTAAACTGTGTTCGGTCTTTTTCACCTCGAAGTACATGGATATACATATATATGAGTGAATCCTTCACCCTCCCTGTATTCTGAGAGAGTTTTTACTACATTTTTTGTCCTTCCAATAATATAAATATAAATAAATATGACGCAAGACAGTTGCGATACTCTCAGCAAATGTCTAAAGTGCTTAAATACAGTAAGAATTTTAAATTAGAATCTATTATAAATAATAATATTTGATTAAATGTTTTAACAATTCAAACGTATTAAACGAATCAGTGTTTTGATGCCTTTGTTTTAGAAGTGAGCAGAGACTTATATTTTACCATTTTTTTTCATTTTAACCGAAAATACACCGCTAAGGATTGTTCACGAAATATTATCCAACCGTATTTTTCCATCTTCCACATACATGAAAAGTTTTATAAAGAGTGTATAGTAAAAATATAGGTTACACAAAAATTTAGCTGAAAAGCACCTGAAAGTAATTTCGTACCATATTAAAAATGTATTACAGAGTGTACGGAAAATTTTGCTTCAAAGAGAATAGCTTCAAAGATGCGATCACGGCTGAGTCATTCGTTTAAAAATTATCTATTACATCTTGTATGAATAGATGTTGGTTAAAGGGACATAAATGTATTTCGAAAAGCATGTCCATAAATATTTACTTCATATTATACTCGTAATATAAACCTATTTTCGAAATAACTTTTTTCAATCACTAATCAGAATCAATTACATTAAATTGAGATAAATAATTATAGAAATTTCATGGAGACAATGATATTATTTATATGGGAAACGTTCATTGAACTCTTTATAAGGTGGCCCAGAGCTTATGACCTGTATGAGCGCCAGTTCTTAGGGTAGAATTGGTGAACGTTGCATTGTGTAAGGTGATCACTTAAGCCATTAAGTGATCACTTTACGCAATGCAACGTTCGCCAATTCCACCGTTAGAGCATCCACACCTTATCAAATTAAAACATATTTTGCACCGTCAGGTATTAATTAATATGGGTAAATTATATTATATTTAAAATGTTTTCATATTTATACGATTTCGTGAAAAATATCACAAGAAAGATTTTTTCTTACTCAGGATCGTATTATCAGCGAGAGCCATTAAAGTACCTCCCATTTTCGTATTGCGAAAATTTCAAGAAGGCCTTTTGAGAATACACAACATTTGTCAACACCGCGAAAGGATTTTGGATTGAACTTCGTGAATAAGGAAAGGGTTGGGAAAATCTATAGACACTGAGGTGGTCGGAGGCTTCGCAGGCTGAAATGAATTATTAATGAAGGTTAAAGTTACAAAATATATACAAAAATATGAGAAAATGTGTGGTACAAAATACTTTATAGATAATTGATTCACTTAATTATATACATTTTTTATCTCCTGAATCAACTCGCGTATTTATGTTACATTTGGAATATTTAAGGTAATTGCAATAGAAATACCACCTTATAATTTCACCTATCCCCCCACCTCCGAAAAATTGCACCCCTCTCAACTATGACTAAGCGATATAAAGAATTTTATGGATGTGATTTCACTCGGATTATTTTCAGATTTTAATTTAAAAATATCTATAATTTTTCTTTTTTCTCTTACTCTCAATGAGAACAATAGTGATTGTGGAACTGCGATTATTGTGATGACGGCGAGAATAATTTGTTGCCATCTATTCCACTTACGATTACATTATTCGATAAATATCTCGGTTAGGTTTGTAACTATAAAATTCGCCATCATGTTTCAAATTGGCAGTTATTCAAAACAATAATGGTTCTATAAATAAATTCAAGCGTTTCTCATTATTCCTCTTTTAATATATCCGGGCCAAAAAATAATATATAAAGTATTATCGTGACTCCGTTAATACGTAGTGAAAAATAAAAATCACGTTTTTACACTCATAAAAGAAACTGTAAACCATTTAAAATTCAATTAGGGTTTGATCGACGGTGGTCCAAGCTTTTCGGAACATCAGAAGGATAATTAACAGGGCAATAATAAAAAAGTTGGAAAAATAATTAGGGCAGCCATTGAGAGCGCCATACCATCCCAGATAGACGCCGAATTGTTTATTGTTAATTGTTTAGCTATCTCTCTTTCTCTTACTTACCGTCAGAGGTAGAGGGCATACCTTCTTCTCTAACAAAAGCATTCTCTAGTATCTGGTTTATTTAGTTCCCCCTTGTAGCATCTTCTCTAAAATTTAGTGGAAGCGATAAATTTTAAGTAGTCATTAAACATGATACACCAATCTCTAGACCCATGTGGATACAGGTGGATTCAGCCGACCGCAAACCTAAAAAGAAGAGCCTCTCAGAGGATGCAAACTGCAATTCAGCAAATAGAGAATTTGAGATTCGCTACATCAGTTACTACGTCTGCTATTATCGTCTTGCATTATATTCACCATGCTCCGCTCTAGACTTCTACCTTCATCATAGAACAATGCCACTTGCCCTTTACGTGAATTTATCTCCATCTCAGGAATATGCAGACGATGGAACAAATTCTAATATGCCAGCCTTTGTTTCTCTTCTATATGTAAGGTTCTATCGTCATCTAAAATAATGTTAAGGTTGAAAATACTTGTTAGATCGGGTTGGATCGGAGACCAGACATAATGGAAAAAGCTTAAAGTTGGTTACGATCGGTCTTTTAATAAGAGGGTTTGCTAATTTGAATTTAAAAACCATTCAAATTAAAATTCGGCTTACACGTGATTTTTATCATTTGTAGCACGTAGCGTGTGTCAAACACTATTAACGCATGCCATCTAAAATACTTAATTTTACATTATATACGAGTAAGATGTTTATTTGCACTGGTTTAGTATATGTGCATTTTTTATTTCTTATGTTGTTAGTTTTATAAATTAAATAATTGAATAAAATCTTGTTAATACACAAATTAAAAAAAAATAATAACATAAAGTAAAACGATTTTGATATTTTTTCAATGAATTGAGAAAGAGATGAAAATTACCCATTTTGTAGATTAAACGAAGGAAGATCTCATAACTTGTGATCAGAGCCGAACCCGACGACAAGTAAAAAGGATAGAAAAGGCAAAGAAAAAATAATTTTATTTGTATTATTTTTAATGAAACCACATTTAATTGTGTGGTTGCAATTCTAAAACAAAGTTAGAACAGAGTTTCATGGTATTTAAAACAAATGAGATGAACCAGTTAGAAAGATATACTAAAAAATGTATCGAAAAGATAATATAAATAGGTATGTTAGCTATTTGGAAATGAGATAATATATAGATATACTCATATCATTTTCATAAGATTTACGTTCATCACACCCCTAATTTTACGCTATGTGACAAGTAAAAAAAACATTTTTAGTGTAAAATGCAGAAATATTGAAATAATTATTAAATTAATTAAATTTTAGGACAGAAAATGTGGTCTTGATTTTTCATAATTAATGATACGTTATGTGATTAATTAGAATAAATTATAGAAATCTCACAGAGACGAAGCTTATGAATATGAGAAACGTGTGGGAAGTTTTTTTTCATACGATGGCCCAGGGCCACCCTGCTTTTGTAGTACAAAACTTAACGAGAGCATTTTCAATTGCCTCTGAATGTCATAGTCAAGAATTAGAGGTGCGATATGTTTATATTAAAATTGTCATAATCTTAAACGGTTACTATGCCGACATTGGTATCGCTCATTAAAAAGATTAATTAAGTGAAACAGTATTTTAATTTGTTATACGTCACCCATTTTGCTTTAAATTAAACATGTTTTATTACTTAATAAGGATTAAGGTCATCGCTATTTATAAAATGAAATATAATTTGTGGAACATTATCTGCACGGCGGTCGATATAATATGGAGAGGCAAGTTTGTGTTCTAAAAAATACTATAATTTTATTTTCTCCACAGAGGGATAGTCATTAATTATTTATATTTTCATAGGATTGTCCAAATTTTCAATAATATAGGGTGATGGCGTAGTTGACTCAAATATGCAAAATAAATATATATATATACAACTTTTAAACATTTGATAGGTGTGTGGTTGTTCTTGGATGGAATCGGTGAACGTAACATTGTGTAAAGTAAATACTTAAGCCAGCCAAGACAGGTCAATATTTGTGGACTCCCAATAGTGAGTTCCATATATGCTTTCTCATTTAAAAGCAGCTTCATCACTACTAGACGTACTCGTAATTTATTTTAATTAAGAAATATTTTTTGTCCATCTTTTTCGCTTGAAAAATGTAGTACCGAAATTGTGGTAACTAAGAGTTAATTTTCCTGTTGTCTACTTTTTCCTGTTATCTTGTCATCCTGGCTTCTTTTATTGTTTTATAGATCCAACGCTCAGTTTCTTTTACAGACTTACTTTTTGTTTCTATAATTTAAAGCAGAAGTTGAAATTAGTCATTCAATTTAAATGGTTATTAAAGTTGCATTTTCCAATTTTTGATTTCTTTTCGAGAATATTCTATATACTAATAATTTTTTTGTAATAAATAAATCTATCGTTATTTACTCCATTTGGATTGGTTCGTGTTATTGATTCGCCATCAATACCGTGATTGATCGTCAATATTGACAACATTAAATTTATATCCCACAGGAACATAAATGAAGAATGCAAACAACATTACTACGTGCCATAAAAGAAAAACGTACATACTTTGATACAGTTTTTAGGGATGTATGTTTTGTGGTATGTGTGTGTGGTGAATGGTGATAGTGGTTTTCAATGATTGATTTATTTATTCATTATATCCCCACACATTGATAGTAACGTGTAGACTCCATGTTGATGCTGATAGAAGTTTCCTTTGAGATCCAGAGGTTAGGACTGCGTGGGTCCGAACGTAGTAGCTGCGTAGCTCTGCTTTGTGGTTCTGTTGTCCATAGTCAGTTACTCGACAATCGAGTAGAGTTGACTTCAAGACGTAGGTTCTGATGTGCAGCGGGATGTTGTTGTAATTCTGGCGGAGGTCAGTTCTCGACGTAGATACTGACCTCCACCGGCAGCGAGACGTTATCGGTATAACGCAGTGAGTTACGTTGTATAGTATCGGAGACTGAATGCTGACTGAATGATAACTGATGTTTTGTATGGAGAGGGCAGAGCTTATATACTTCCCGATTCCTTTGTTATCTGGGAATTCGTCTTATAAGGGAATTGTTTCCTAACCTTGTCCGCAACGTTCTTCTCAGCGGGTCAGTTCCTTGAAGGAAATGATCGCATCAGCGTTAATTATGTACTGGGTCACCTCGTGCTACCTTGTAACTGTCTACGGTGACTGCTACAAGTTAAATAAACTTCATTTAAGAACATTAATTTATATGTGTGTAATATTTGGTTTACATTATTTCACTTTTTCAATAATAATAAAGTTTTAATGGAATATCAATGAAGATAAATTTTTAATATTTTGTTTATTGTTTTGTTTCATTTAAGAAATCATTTGTACTGGAATAAAGTATTCCCTAATTATGCATAGCTCGAATAAAAACGACAATTATGAAAAGGTCAAACTCTTTTTTTTAACGCTTCAAACAGGCCAAGAGGCCCAATTACAAATCAAAAAACAAATATTCACGTTTGTGTTTACTGGGGTATTATGCCGTGTTGTTACGACCTTTCGGGCCGACGTTTCGGATCCCATTGCAGGGTCCATCATCAGGGCTGATGTGTTCACACATCACACATCAGCCCTGATGATGGACCCTGCAATGGGATCCGAAACGTCGGCCCGAAAGGTCGTAACAACACGGCATAATACCCCAGTAAACACAAACGTGAATATTCTGAGTGGCCGTGAAAACCTAAGAACATTCTTAAAAAACAAATAGGCTTGAGTAAATTACATTGATAAAATTGTGACCTCACCGGAATTGTACCCAGAACCATCGGTGTGAGAAGCCAGTGTCATGTCTACGTAGCTGCGAAATCTGCCACCAATACAATTGAAAAATAAGAGCAAGCAGACAAACATCTTAAATTAAATTTTAAGTCTACGAAAGAATTATTGTGATCTTTATTTATTTTTAGTGGGAAATATTAAAAAAATGTATGCAAGACTTATTGTACAATTGTGAAATAAATTATGATCATTAAATACCGTGAAAAGCATTAACTATCAAGAAAAATTTCCACAACGTTAACGCTAAATATATCAATATTGTGAAATTAATTGTATAACCTACTAACTGTCACTTGAAACATAATTTTAATAATAGGAACAAAAAGTCTGCAAATGTAATACAATGGAAGACTAAAGCACACGGATAAATTACGAAGATATTTGTAGGATTTTCAAATTAAACTAAATAAGTTTTCTTTTAAAGTGCTGATATTTATAGAAATCTAGATAGAAATTGTACAAACGTTTCATTTTTGATCACAAGGCATCCGTTTAATCTGAAGTCGTAAAGATAAAACGGTAAAAGTTCAGTTTATTGCCTCATTAAAATGGTAATTCTCTTGATAGACTCGTACTAAAAGTCAAGTAATTCTTCCATCCTTATTTCCTACGAGAAATAACAGATGATTATTGTTATAGCATTTAAATCGTCGGTACCGCGATAGATACAAAATATTTTGTAGAAGAAACGCCGGAACCGCACTCATGTTTTATTCAGGAGTGTTGGTGGCGCGCGGACAACCCAGGGGGCTACGCTCGTCATGCATATGTATTTGTACATCCAGAGACGAGAACATAAATTGGATATTATATTTGGAATCAATGTATTGACCAAAAACACGATATTCTTGAAAAAATATATCAACCTGAAAATAATCCAACCTAATACCTACCAGTATTAGCTGTCCGTTTCACGTATCATACGCTATTAGAAAAATAATTAAGATTGATCGTGTGTGGGTAGAATTTTGTTTTTGGCGTGTTTATAATCTATTGAATATGCATTCTAGAAAAATCAAACGAGCGCGTTATCCCGCCCAACATCCTTGATCTCTATTTACATCTCGGCTTAACAAATTTATACAATTAATTAGTTTATTACAATGCAAGTCACGACAAACTTCCTCTCCGCGGTGGTCAGAGGGCACCACCCACTTTATGTGGTCATCTCCAGCATGCACAAAGTGGGAGATTTCAACCACCACCAGGAACCCTGAGAGCAAACACCATGATTGCGCGGTTCTACAAGTTTATTCCGCGGCTCGCCCCACGTTGGGTGCCAAAACTATGCTACGGCACTGGCGGATAGAGCGCCAGACCACTCATACTTGCCGTGCATCCACCAGCTAACTCGGACGGTCACGAGACTTCTCAGGCACGGTGCGTGCTTCTCATGGAGTTCCAGGCACTGGTCGTTGCTGGAGGGTGCGTCGGTGTGTGTGTGTGCGTGAATAAGTATGAATGAATGTGCGTATGATACGTGTGTATGTGAATACCTGACCACTTGGAGAGGAATCTTCAAAACAAAGACGGTGCATTACAGAAAGGCTTACATTTAATCAAATCGGTATAAAACAACATTGGCAGCGAACGCTGACTCTCCTTAAATCTTAAAAACAAAAGTGGGGTAAACAAATTAAGGCAAAAGGCCTGATTGAAACTGCCGAAGGCGGGCAAACGAACACAATAAGTCAATGATCACAGAATTTAAATTAGTAAAATAAAACAAAAGTTCTTTGGGCGATGAACATTGATTCGGAGAGGACGAGAACTCCGACGCAGCGTGATGACCCCCGACTGCAAATATTCCATTGCGCCTTTGTCGGCGAGCACCCGACGTGGTGTCGCAGGAATGATAATTAAGGGATACCCACTTGGTGCTTCCGACGGATCAAGATCGTACTTTCATTTGGTTCCATCGAGAGCCGCCATCGGCACAGATCGTCAGCCTCGCCTCCCTCGCGAGATGACTTAGCCATTGGGCACGGTCCCGCCGGCGCACGGCTGATTTGGGGTCCAACATCGTCGAATCGTGACTCCAGGAGAATCCCGGCAATCTCCGACGACAATTAAAACATCGCCTCATCGGGCGAGCGTTACGGCATTGTCCACATCATACAGACGGGTCCTAGAAAGGTATCATATTACACTATAATCGAAACATGGAATAAACAATGACGAATATTGCTGTGTCGCAGATTTACTTACCATCGATTGTCATAATGCATTCGATGAACCCGTCTAAAGCACGAATTTGCAGCTGTCGGTCAAGCTAGCAGGTAGAATGACGCCGAAAAAATAAAAGTGAAATTGGCAGGCCTGCCGGGTACCAATCCAGGCCTTTTTAAATCGCCGTATTTAAGGTGGATAAGTGCGATCGTATTTGATCACATCTTAATATATATAAATAAAAAATAGAACAATTAGGCGCCTAACTTTCTTTCTACTGAAAAAATGGAATATTTTAATAGATTAAAACCTTCTCCGGATAACACAAATCATTTTAAAACCTTGGTCTGGTAGTTTTTTATTCTGTAGCGGATAAAACATACGAGCATTGCCTTTTATATACATAAATAAATCTCTAAGCCTTCCAAAATCATGATTCAAAATAACTTTTAAAAGCAACGACAGCAACACAGTGTAGTGTTAAAAGCAAAGGCAGCAATATCCAGTTCGATCAATCAATCATCCGAGGATGTGTCACGTGACAAAATGGTCACGTGACAAAATGGTCACGTGACAAAATGGTCACGTGACAAAATGGTCACGTCATACTTAGGTGAGAACTGATGTCAATTTTAAACTGAAACATCACGGCAAAGGCAGCCATACCCAATTACATAAATAGCAATTGTAGCAATGTCCAGTATTTGGAAGCAAACGCAGCAATATCCATATTTCAAAGTTAAATATTTATTTACACACGTACATAAAAATTATACTGAGGTGAAAATTATTTTTAAAAGGATTGTATTGTATTATATTGCTGCCTTTATTTTTATACCCCTCAAATGAAACAAAATAAAAAATGTAATTGTTGTGAAATACAAGAAGAAAAAAGAAGAATGTCTTGATCCAATCGATAAAAAGGTAGAAAGACATCGTACCGACTTGAAATTGTCTACAACGTTGATAAACATTTTAAGTGTGACATTTTTTCCGGCAGATGATCAGCAATTTAGTGTAGCTTATTTGATTTGGCATACGTATTACGCGAATGAGTAGTCATATTCAAATTTAGGTAAGCGAGAAATCTAATTATACTACGTACCTAACTATAGAAGAACAATCTGGTATATATTGGACAAACAAAAAAATGCAAGATTCATATCCCGAAATTGTGTTTAAACTAGTTATAATACCCGTCAGTAATGACGTAATTTTATTACATATTTCGGCCGCCAGTTAAGCCTGCAAGAACAGCGTAGCCTAAAGTCTTGATAGCGTTAGTGGCGGACATTGTTACAAAGAGAATTACGCACTTGTTTTCCATTTTATGCCCATTTTATTTGCGACATCTGGTTGCGTTAGTGACGAACATTGTAACATAGGCAATTATGCTTTTTATATGGTATTATTATTATATACCTCATCATTATTTGCAGTTAATGATGGACATTGTTGCATAGAAAGTTGTGTAATTTGATGATCTTATCATATTAATTAAAAATTAACACGTGAACAAAAAACATGATTCAATTACATAACTAACGGCTTTGGAACATTAAATGCTCGGGGAATAAGTAGACGCTATCCAATCCAACAAACATTTCACTTATATTTCAGTACTCAGGTACTTGTTCCAGAGCAAATTTCTAAATAAGCCAGCTTCTAATGGAATACCACAGCAGAGATTGCATTATTTCACGTCCAATATTTGCTTGATAAATAATATACGCTTGTATAAAAAAAGTTATTTATCACTTCTAAAAAGTATCTTCTAGAGCAATAAGAATCTTGATCCTAGCTCAAAAATAGCTAGACTGCCGCAAATTTTTTATTTAAATTAATTATAAATATTCTTAAGAATAATATAAATTTTTATGGAGAGTGTATGTATTATGTGGATATATTATACATTGATTAAATATTAAAAAATACATTACAAATACAATTTCTGTACCATATTATAAAAACCCTTTGTATAAGTAAATTTTGAATTAAAATACATAATCTTTGTTTCACAATAATGTAGTAAAATGTGAATTTCACAATTCTGGCATTTCAAGTATTTATAAAAAAAATCATACAATTTCGGTACATTATTTCCAAAAAACACTAATTGAATTATTATTCACCTAAGACTTCCAATTTATGTTTTTGGCTCATTTAAGAGGGACGGCATTCATCCTGACTTCAATTAAATTGGAAATTTAAATTGGTTTTCGTTTACAACTTATGCGTAAAATCGCAAATAGCTGAAAAATAATCGCCTGTCAACAATGCAAATACAAACAAAAAAAAAAAACAGATACACACAATTTTTTTCCCTATTTATATTTATAATATTAATACACAACATTCGGTTTTCATTTTTGAAATTGTGTAAAAGTAAACATATAATATTTTTTTCTCCGCACTGCTAACCCAAACCTGCTCATGCCATGTAAGGATAAGCCTAGGACGGGCATTCAACGAGCGGCAAAGAGGTTTCGGTTAAACGAAAAAATCTTATTTGTGTTTATATCAAAACAAACGTTCATAAAAAATGTTGAAGCAGAAACAAAAACGAATCTAGAAGATTTTATATATCTAGAGAAAACTAGAGGAGGTATATATAAGTACCTATATTATTTTATAAAATAAATTATATATAAGTGAAAAGAGCTGATTTATATATTACCAGCGGTTCATACCCGGTGACATCCGGGATTCAAAATTAGTTATAATTTATGACAGGGTCTTAGAGGGAGGAATGACGTGTGTTTCGCAGGCTCTCGATAATAACGATGTATACAATTTGGTATACATCGGGGTTTGTTCTATTGGTTTTCATCACAGCCCTAAAGAGTTGTTGAGAAAAATTTCGAACGGGTGGCATTCAATATAACACACATTTAAAGCTGGGGTAGGAAGTGGAGTAGCCAGGGGAAAGAATTATAGTGCCTAGGTTTTGCGTAGATTTGTAAAGAATGCGTATTAGGTAAAATTTGAATCGATTGCATTCAATTTAAAACACATTTGTATCGGGAGTAGGGGGTGGTGGCATCTGTTTTGTATCGGATCCTTAAGAGTTACAATCCCAAAGTGATTTAGAACCTTAAAAGGGTATAGAAGTTAATAGACAAAAGACAGACATACAATGAGATTTATTTCTATAGATTTTAAGTATATGTCCTTGGTCATTCCAGATAAGCATAAAACTAGTCTAGCAGATTTACATTTTACGTTTAGATTAAGATTTTATTGTAGCTAGTTTGGGAGATTAAGACTATCACAGAATGCTCGGTTAAGAGATTGATAACCACAACAAATGAATATCAAATTAAGTTCGAATCATGAAGTAAGCCTGAAGTAAGACTCGTAGTTCAGTTGGCATAGTGGCTTCTCAAACAGAGGGATAGAGGTTCGACTCTTGGCGAGATCACAAAATATCTATTTGATTTTCTAAGCTCTGGTGTTCGTTCGAACGTGCCTTATAGTCTGTTGTAGCATTTTTAATTAAAAATAAATAGGCAACACATCAGTAGTTTGAATACAAATAAATTCGATACCGGATGTTGACAAAACGTAACATTTTAATTATCGATTCCATCGTGGTGGTCCATCCGCCGCTATAGAACCACCCCCCGCCCTGTCAGCGCGCATGTGGTAAACTCCGGAACGCATCCAGCGACGTGCTACATCTACTTTATTGTCGAGATTTTAATTCAGTTCAACTTCTGCACTAAATGAGTTTAAGCGCAATCACTCTGGGAAAATAAAATTTAGGTAATAATTGGGAGATTTTTTATAGGGAGGTGAATAATTATATTTTTATTGGTTTATATTAAACTGTCATTCAACTGGAAAAAACTGCACACATAGTATAAAAATTGTTTTGACAAGCGATACACGACCATAGAAAAACGAACCCGTTTGACCAGAGACAAGCTCTGAGTGGGTACTTACGTGCGAACGATAAGTGAACTAGTGCAAACCACAGCGAAACGATCTTGCGATATATAAGATTAAAGATAATTAAAGAAGTACCTGTGTGAAATATTCTAGTGATAATTAATGCGAATTACGAAATTTGTATAAATTAAAGAATGCATCTTCAGTTAAGTTTGTGTCCAGTGTTTAAAGTTAATTAATAAAATTTCAATCAATTTCGATTGCGTCCCGCAGCCACGATCCGTGATAACATATTCACTTATTTATATATAAAATATTATTTTAATGACGCAAATACGCAAAAAATGTAAAATATTCATATCCGGCTTCTAAATTGAAAAAAAAAACTACATGTAGATTGAGTTTACAGCGCTGGAAAGGTTGTTTAAATTTTGGGACCGTAAGGAAAAGAGGTGAACATTTTTTGAAATAATATTTATAAGGCTTATTTTTAATTTATTTTTAATTTGTTTATTATGTATGATTGTGGATGAGACAGGAGCTGTGTATATTTATTCGCTAGGATTTTTTAAATAACTTCAACGTAAGTCCTCAGCGGATGAAATGTCCAGAAAACCAAAAGACATGTTCAGATTAAAGATGGAGTAGAAATTAGATTTGCAAGTGTCATGTCGCGCGCGGGCGTTCTGTTCTTGGCAATCTACTCTAAAACTTGAGGAAGAAAAAGATTATTACGCGCCGGGAAGAAATGCGCCTAACTCGATTTGATGTTTGCGTATCCTTTCAGCCTTCATGCGCGATATGGCGGGGCTTACCATATTTCTGGGAGCACGGCGGGAAGGCGGGGGCCAGGACGCCGCTATTGAATATTTCATACATTTATAAGTGCGCCTTGTACCCGAATTTATCCTGGCTTTTAACGCTGATCATGTGGAAATCGTTTTATGGTTTTCGTTCACATCCTTTCTTCAACTTATTATGGAATATCGATGAATCCAATTCGCTGAACTCGAATAAATGTGTCGTTTTATTATTAATCCCGGAAATATATAGATTTTTTGTTAAGAAATATTCTTTGTCGATGACAAAATTTCTGTATTTTTCTGATTCTGAAACCTTCCTCGGTTTGGAATTGTCCATGTGACACGATGATTCTTAGTTGAGATAAATCTTAATACACATGTCGAGATTATTTGGAGTAAAACTCAGTAATCAGCTTGAAATACGTAGGAAGAGACAAAGTTTTTGTATTATAAATACAAAACTTCGTATTCGACGAATCGAGCGAGACTCAAAATGTACGCATAGATATCACCTAGAACCACAGACACTTACACCTATATATTTTTAAAAGTTAGTCAAACAGAAGGCGTCAAAAATCAAATCTTACTTTAGAAACTCCAAAGATCTAAGGAGTGAATGGAAATGTAAAAGCACGCAAGTCGTTTAAATAATAATTAATATAAATTAACTTTAATGTATATTATAGATATCTCACAGAGACGAAACTGTATTAATTATGGGAAAGTAGGTATAGAAGTCATTTGGGTGTAACAGGACTTATGACCTGTCTTTTTATTGGTTGGCTTAAGTGATCACTTTACACAATTGTAACATTCGCCATTTCCACCCATGATAGAATATACCATGCTTATTCATGGAAAAGGCGCTTACAACTCATATATGAAAGCTTCACGCAATTTGAACATATATACAACTTCCAAAAAAATGAATAAGCATGGTATATTCTATTATGGGTGGAAATGGCGAATGTTACAATTGTGTAAAGTGATCACTTAAGCCAACCAATAAAAAGACAGGTCATAAGTCCTGTTACACCCAAATGACTTCTATACCTACTTTCCCATAATTAATACAGTTTCGTCTCTGTGAGATATCTATAATATACATTAATTGATTAATAATGTCTCTGTGACATAAATCCAGCACTGTTCTGAAAGATTTGAACAAACTCAAAATACTCTAAATTAACTTTGTTTAAACCACTTATTTATTGAAAAAAATCAACATGTTTCAAAACCAATGGCTTCTTCATCAGGAAAACAAAAATAATATTTAAAAATCGAAGTATAGATCAAAATATTAAAAAGATATATATGGAAAATAATAATATAAAGTACCTAATTAATATGAAAATAAATTTAAAAGATAACTATTTGCAAAAAGGACCTGATTATGTTTAAATAATACCTTTGCCATAGATCCCAATCAGTGCGATTTCAAAGTTCAACACCACTAACATTTATATCTAATATCGGGGAATTTCAGGAATCAGTTCTTGGACGGGTATGGTATGTTTTATATACTAAAACTTAAAGTATAAAAACATTGTCTGGATTATGACCTCACTGTTACTCATACCCAAATTTAATTTTCATGTAAGAATTAAAAAAAAATGAAAAATGCGTCGAGAAAATAGGCGAGTGGACGGCGCAAAATAGACTTACTTTTTTAAATATATATCCTAAACACTCATAAAGCAATATATAATCCAAAATCAATTTCTGTGAATGTGTTCAATTTTTGGGCATGCACATTGATTCAAATTTTCCAAGAATATATAAATCAAAATCACAAAACAAAAATGTCAGTGCATACTTTTATCAACTGAAACAGATTTAAGCAAATTGGAAATATCTTCCTTCTAAGGTAGCCCATCTACTCATAAATATATGTGTTGTATCATGTCTGAACCAACGTAACAGTATTTATGTTAGATGGGCGAAATTTCAGTTAAACATATTAAAAAATGTTATCTGCATCCTGGACTACTTGAAAGGAAAACCACAGACTTAAAAGAGTCCCGTGAATATGCAGGCATGATCATTAGGCGCAGAAGAGGGAACGAAATAGATAAAGTGAATATTGATTACATTTTTGTTACTATTAATCTCTAAGTTTTCTAAAATATCAAGTTTCTTTCCTTTTTAACATATGTTTATTAAATATACGCTATGACTGTCGAAAGGATGACTTTAAAAAAAAAAATTACAATTAATTTAGAAATGGCAGACCACACGAAAACTGAAGGATATGAAGATCGTCAATGGAAGGAAGAGTGTTAACGAGTGTAACATCTCCGTGTTAATTAATAAACTTTTCAAAAATACAATTCATATAAAACATAAATCGACGAGTGATATATTTAATAGTATTTTCAGTAACTATAGTTGTACATAATTATCAACAAAATAATACGTGCTCACTCAAAGTGAAAGGCTCGGACTCTCACATTGGCATGGGAAACCGAATCGAAGTAAATAAATCGCGTCATCGGGAATAGTATGATGACCCGGGAAGATGAAAGCTAAAGCAGTGGAACATGTATCGAATGTAGTTGTCTTCTTAAATTAGCCAACAGGATCAAGGCTGAGCGGAACACTGAAACAAAGATGATTGGATAAATGTTGATATTTATGTTTGTGATAATTTTTACAGCGCTGTAAAAATTATTATTATTTGCGTGAAAAACGCTTCAAGGACACAGATGTGACGTCTCGAAGTAGAGATATTTTAGCCTCTTGTAGTCAAAAATAAAGTCAGTTGTAGTAGCCAGTAGAGAGAAACACAGAGGTGATCAGGAGAGAGATAAGCGCTTTGTAGTGAGTGCTTTCATAAATTTCCTAGTCCTATGAGACCACTAAAGAAGAATAATCAAAATATAACAGTATAATGGCCGATTGTTTAATCAGCAGTATTAGTAATAGTTGAAAAAAATCATAGATTTTTATATTTTCCACCAATTTGAAAAACTGTTTACGCAAAAATTAATATATTTTCTTAACTATTACATTACTACTGATTAAATAACCGGCCCTAAGTCTGATGAAAAAATCTATTTAATTTTTATTTTAATTACATTTAATTTGAATTAAAGATATGCATAGAGAGATGTCGGTAATTACATACATACATTAGGTAAGTAAGCAAAATAAATGGTAACATCTCAATAAGAGTGACTAGAGCACTTTTAATAAAAATAAATGCACATTAGAAAAAAAGAAATGATAAAAATAAAATACACCAGACAAACAACAAAAGAGGCGTTACCAGCGGCGAGCAGTCATAATAAATATTCGGGACAGATTTGCCAGCCCTAGCCGCTCGGGGCCCGGACGGAAGTCGGGAAGAACTGGGACAGTGCTGATCAAAATGGAACAAATGGTCACCCCAGATATGGAACAACGTGGCGGGAATTACTAAAAACTTTTCCGTTTGGCCAAAACTCGGCGCTCTGTATCGGGTTTTCCTTCAGAGAAAAAAAACGAGACACTTTTACGTTACTTTAAGCACACATTAGGTGGAACAATGTTTCCAAGAAAGGTTTTACTTACAATTTACTGAATAAACACGACACCGAGACGGAGCCGAGTAAATTTATTTATATATTTATGATACTCGAGTGTTTTCGGTGGAAGTGAATATTACGAAAAAAAATTACTTACAATTTTCACAAAATAAAATAATTAATTGATGACGATACAGTAAATAAATTTTTTCTACTCTTCATTATAAATAAATATATTATTCCAAATAAGATTATAATTGTATTATTCTAATATTTGTAAAGAATACTTCAAATCAAATACAGGTATTTATTTTTACATCACAAATAAATGTATTTGAGTAAATTTATAAAATGTTTCAATAGCAAAAATCTCTCAATTCTGCATGTTGTTATTACAATCGAAAGGAAAAAGTTAAGAGGTATTTTAATTTGAAGATATTGGTTCGAATAAAATATTTTATTTTTGTATATTACATTATATAACTAATTTTGCCAATTTTATAATTTTCTAAATTTTTATTTAGGTTATTAGGAGAATATCGTGTTAATATAAGTGTTTAGATTCCGCTTCTGGACATAACGGACTATCCTGACTCTTTTAGGTACTTCATTCAATCAAAAAAAGTTAATTCGTTCAAGACAATACGAGTAACCTAAATAGCTAATTCACAGATACAAAAATTCCATATCTCGCAGCTTCGGTGTCTAGTGTCTATACAATGATTTAGTTTTCATATAAAGGTACTGATATATTTTGTTGAGATGGACCGGCTGTATCAACTTGGATTATAGTTGGTGGCTACAGTTTAAACTGTGAATCAACACTTGCGTCCATATATTAATTACTATTCGTTCCATATTTACGCGCTCCACATGCTTAAACCAAAAACCTAAACATAAACCAAATCGAAAATATATTTGATAAATAGCCCTTATTGAAGTGATCAATCGATGAACCCATAAATTTTGTAAAATTCGATACCAATAGACTTGATAGTATCGCTATTTTTGGTGTTTTTTCTTACTGGCAATTAAGATGACGCACTACTAGGGGAGCACGCATTTAAAGCGCATTGAAAGACGTAGATTCCAATCTAACGACCAGTTTTTAGTTTACATAAGTAGCGATGTATTATATTAAAACCAAAAAATAATAATAGATACGTACACTAAAAATAATAATAGGTACGTACACACCACGGACCGCCAAAATATATGCACGTAATTTTGATGACGTAAATGTCTTTTGCACAATCTAGTGCCAATACGTTCGTCATGTTTAATAAAATTGTTACCAGCTTGTAAATGCTGAGACAATTATGAAAAGGTCAAACTAAATACTCTTAAAAAGTATAATGTTTTAGTAAATAAGTCGCGCTTTAGAATGAAGACGTTTAAAAGATTCTGTTTTGAACAAAATTTTAAAAAAGTACTCTTTTATAAAAATGCGTCATGTTTACTATTTTATCTCTGTAAATTTTTATATACAAAAATTTTGTGTACAAAATATCTTTTTTGGAATGTCGTCAACTTTTTTCAATACACGATTATGGAAAAGCGGCGAGCCTCATATTAAAACTATTTCCCATTCGACAAAAAAGTATCATAAATTCATACTAGACGACGTGACGCCTACGGTTCGTAAAATGTAATCAATTTTCAAAGTTGAAAATTCTGCTTAACAAGCCGTTAAGCCAGGAAGGTTAAAATAAGAAATATTTCCTTATTTTTTCTCTGTGAAGTTGGTCGGTTAAGTTGAAGAATCGCCCGCTGTATATCTTTTCCCCGTCTCCACACTTCCTGTTCCGAAAGAATTTGTTTTACACAGGCTGTATGTGATGATTTCATAATTCATCCAGACATAAACTGTAATTCAGAAGCCGCCTCGCGTCAGCAACGTGAGGCATGTAAACATGTTTGAGATAATTTGGATACATATTCTGTCAAAAGTTTATCAAAGTTGACGTGCGCTTCTCGACGGCTGTAAATTACAAAAAAATGGGTAAATCTTGGCTGAATGTTGTAATTATTTTCGGTTTTTTGTAAACCTTAAAAATAATTGAATTACTTAAAAACGTTAGATGTTTTGATATTGTAAAAATTCAAGTTATGCTTGTAAACCTTACCGTTTTGGGTAATAACAGGGCGCTTTATTATTATGCGTTATTTAAAATATGACGCTTTGCATGATAATAAAGAGCTTTTGTTGTTGCTATGTACTTGCTTATACATACTTGCTATCTACTTTATATTATGCTATATATATTTTTTTATATTGTCATTGCTTTATATTGTGCTATAAACTTACTACGAACAGTATATTGTGCTTGACGTGTATTACTTTTTTAAAAATATATTTAATAAATATATAAATATAATTTTTTATAACAACAATAACGATAACTAATAGATATTAAAAATCAAATTATTATATATGTTACACCTCACCAAAAAGAATTAAGGTTCTTATGTGTGGTAAGGGATAATCACTTACAAAGGAAAATTAACATCAGTAAAACAAACATTTTGAATTACAAAAGAATTCCTGTGAAATTTTTTTAAGTATGTAAGTAGTGTAAAATATTGGTCCCTAGCACAATCTATGTTAACAGATAATGAGAATTATAGGTATATAAAAGGTGCAATATATAGGTAGGTTTATAAAAGATGTGGCAATATTTGCTGCATATTCATCTATTTTTTATAAAAGCACTAAAGGATGTTAGTAAATAAAAATAAAAATATATATTTTTTTTAACCTTTACTGTTTCAAATTGGGTGAATATGTAGTGAACAACT
Organism: Agrypnia vestita; assembly: GCA_016648135.1. Lineage (NCBI taxonomy): Eukaryota > Metazoa > Arthropoda > Insecta > Trichoptera > Phryganeidae > Agrypnia > Agrypnia vestita. The sequence continues at coordinate 117,346 of JADDOH010005881.1, forward strand.
CAAGAAAAATTTGCAGACTAAAGGCTCTAACAGATTGAGTTTTGCCATCTCTGACTTTTACTGTAACATACATATAAATAAATTCATGTTTGTGAAATATTACGCCACATATTTCTTAAATATATAATGTAATGGTGAATATATTGCTTGTAAAACCGCAAACAACATTTTAAAAATAAATTTTTAACATCTAAAAATTACACTATGGTTTCCATAGTATTACGTTATCATCAAAAGCCTTACAATCTGGAGTGGATCCTGGATTCCACCGGCTCCAATCCAACGTGGCTGCGCGCCAGTTAATTTTCGCCAGGTCCACCATGACATCGTCCTGTCAGCATAATTTCTGTCTCTCTTCTCTCACACATCCTGTCTGGGTTGCTACACAAATCCATCATTGTTGATTTTAATCTTCCATATGCTATATTAATCTAACCTAATCAGTGTAGTGTACTAATATCGAAATAACAGTATGGCATAGTATGATTCATAAAAAATAATATTAAAATGAAGTGAAGAATAATTTTTTTTCTATGTTTAAAAAAAATTCAAAACAAATGTTATTATTAAATATGCACTTTAGGATTGTCTACGATCTTCTTATCGGACCGACATGTTTTCAATATTCCGCTGTGGGGTAGAATCATAGAAGAAGATTGATGGTTTGAGATGTGATGTTGAAGGCGTATGTTGAGGATACCGAACACAGCCTGGGATAGGAATATTTGAATTTAAGGAGCGTTTCACATTGAATAAATCATCCACTCTGTCTTGAAGATATTGAAATTGATAATTTTTCGGTTAATAGAAAAGTGGTGTTAGGCGGTAAAAGACCTGTCGAGTTGAGGCGCGACAATCTCCTAGGTGGTAATGCTCTCTATCTGGGAAGTTGAATGGAAAAAAGCTTTTGGTTTGCTTATAATCCCTTAGAGGATGCAAATTTAAATGATGAATAACCGACTGCGAAGATATTAAAGATTGAAAAGTAAATAAATCGTTAAGAGCTGAAAAATCAATTTTATGATATCACGAGATATCATCCTATCTCGATTGAGTCATTATTTAGACATATTTAAAAATAGTTTTAAGCACAGAATAAAATAAGTTTTTTGAATATTTGGAATAAAGGTGGAGGTCGGACTCTCCTCCGCGGGTAAAGGTTGTCCTCTTGATGACATTGGATAAGTATCCAACGAAACGTCGAGATTCGCTTTTCGGTAATACATACGGTGCGTATAAAAAATATCTGAAATTACAGTTAAATATGTAATAACAACCTTAACTCTTTAAGTTTTTTGAAGTTGCACGACATGAGGATATCAATCAATCAATATATATAAAGAAACCCGTGTTTCCTTATCCGCCAAGTTTTCTTCACAACCAAATACTACCACCCCCTGGTGATTATGGTGGTGGATAGCCCTTGGTGTCAATTTAAAATGTGCGAGTTTGGTGGGGGTGGCTGAGCGTGAATGGGAGTAGGTGATGAAAATATGCATTCTAGCACATTGTTTTGTTATGGGAAGGCCGCAAATACTTCCGATTGTTCCAGAATGGGCCCACCGACTGTGTCGGTAACTCTGGAAGGTTCCAGAAAAATCCACTCTAGGAGGTTCTGGAAGGAGAACGTTCTAGAAAATTCCCAAAAGTTCTATAAGGTTCCAAACTAAGTGGCGAAGTGTGCCGGTGAGTCAAAAATATTTCAGAATGTCCAGTAAAGCTCTAGAAAGTTCTCGAAGGGGAGTATTCTAGAAGATTCCCAAAAATTCTATAAGGCTCCAAACTAAGAGATGAGTCGAGAAGGTTCCAGAACGTTTGATAAAGGTCTATAAAATTCTGGTGGCGGAGTGTGTCTGTGATTCTATAAGTTCTGTTCGATAAAGTTCAAGAATGTTCTGGATGGAGAACGTTCTAGAAGATTCACGAAAGTTCTGTTACTTTCCAAACAGGATGGCAGAGTATGTCTGTGAATCTAAAAGGTTCCAGAATGTTCGATAAAGCTTTAGAAAGTTCTGGAAGAAGAACGTTCTAGAAGATAATTAAAAGTTCTATAAGGTTCCAAACAAAATAGCGGTTCCACGAAAAATAGAGTGTGTCGGTGACTGTAGAAGGTTCTAGAACGTTCGATACAGTTCTAGAATGTTCTGGAAGGAGAACGTTATAGAAGATTCTTTATTATTCTAAAGAATGTTCTTTTACGTTCCAAACAGTGTGGCGGAGAGTGACTGTGAGTCTAGAAGGTTCTGGAAAGACAAAGTTCAAGAAGGTTCTAAAAGATTCCAGAGTGTCGGAGTGTGTCGGTGAATCTAAAAGGTTCTAAAACGTTGAATAAAGTTCTCGAATATTCTGGAAGGAGAATGCTGTAAAAGATTTCCGAAAGTTGTCTTACATTCCAAACAGTGTAGAAAAGTGTGTCTGTGAGTCTAGAAGGTTCCAGAATGTTCGGTAAAGCTGTAAAAATTTCTGGAAAGATAACGTTCCAGACGATTCCTTAAAGACGATTCCTTAAAGTTCTATAAGGTTCTTAACTAGTGGCGGAGTGTGTTGGTGAGTCTAGAAGGTTTCAGAACGTTCATTAAGGTTCTCGAATGCTTTAGAAGGTTCCGGAAGAAGAAAGTTTAAAAGGGTTCTATAAGGTTCCAAACCGAGTGGCTGAGTTCATCGGTGCGTCTAAAAGGTTCCAGAAGATTAAGAGAAGGTTTCAGAATGCTCTAGAAAGTTCTGGATGGAGAAAGTTTCAGAAAGTTCTATAAGGTTACAAACTGAGTTGCAGAGTGTGTCAGTGAGATTAAAAGGTTCCCGTAAGTTCTAGAGGGTCCGAGAATGCTCTAGAAAGTTCTGGAAGAGAAAGTTATACAAGCTATCAGAAATATCTATAAGGTTCCAAACTTAATTATAATGCTTTAGAAGGTCTTGGAATGGGAAAGTTCTAGAAGTTTCCAGAAATTTCTATAAGATTTCAGAATGCTTTAGAAAGTTTTGGAAAGTTCTCTCTAGAGTATTATGATTCTGTGTTAAAATATCTGTTGATATTTTGGCAAAGCGAAGACGGTCAAGCAAGACAATCCGATCACAGGTGCCGAAACCATCTAAAACGAGACATAAACACAATTCTATGCTTACCGAATTATGATCCCGAGCGAAGCCGGGCCAACCAGCTAGTAATTTTCTAAAGATCAAACCAAATATTTTTCGGAAGAAATAAATCTGAAGAAATATAAAATTAATTAAGTGCGAAAATACAATTATGACGGTGAATTATGGTTTCCGGCCAATATAAATTTGCGCCGAATTCTATAAATATTTTTAACGGACACAATTATTATGCAGACGGCGAAATAATTAAAAGCAGCAACACAAGCATTTTTTATAACTGTTTCAATCTAAGAATTTGCCAGAGATAAAATAAGCTAAAAAGTGACTCGAGGCTCGCCGGGCGCGGCGGGGAGGAAGCGAGGACGCCGCGCGACGTGTTGGGGTTTTATTAAATCTTTTGTAACGTCATGTTTGAAAATTAATTTTCTTCGAGAAGAAAGTGGGCGTCCACAGAGCCTCCGAAAACGATAACTTATAAAGATGGAATAGGCAGTGGTTTGACAAATTTCTCCCTCGCTGACGATTAAATGAAATCTAAAACGTGTACAGAACATTTCTGCGCAGTAGATACGAACAAGTTTCAATTCGGAATATGTTTATTCAGAGGGCACCCCAGTAAAATTCTCTCATTTTAACTTTTAATTTTGTTTACTGGTAAAGATATTTTTACATGACAATTTGATACCACAGTTTTCATAGTAAAATGAGAATGTGAAGGTAGCAGGGCCGGGGATTAAAACCTTTTTGAAATCAAAAATATTTTGCATGCTCCGAGTTTCGGTATTTAACGAGCGCTCTCCATCTTATTGTTCCCCTGTTTGACTGTGAGACAAATTGTCACATGTATCGGTTTTAATTTTTATATAGAGCAATAGACGCATACACACACATCCATACATCCACACACACACACATAAATACATCACCTTTAAGAAAATTATTTTATAGATATTATTGTAAGCGATGAAAAGATGTATGGAGCAGATATTATTAAAATGTTTTAATGTTCTTGTGGTTAGAACTCTCGCCTCGTGATCTAAAGGTCGAAGGTTCGAACCTCAGTCCAGACCAGCAAGTTAGACCTATTTTCATAGCACAAGCGTTTAGCCTAGTTTGAAAATAGTAAGAATATTGATGCGACACGTACTCCGTGTCTACTTTTCTATTATGTCTATTTTAAAAAATCTACGTGTCTATTTAAAAAAAAGTGCTTTGTTAAAGATTATAAAATATTGGTGAACAGTTATTTTCCGTATTCCTACCGTATTCCTCGGTAGTGTAAAAGCAAGCATCGTTGCCTACTGGCACATTGTACGGTCCCCACTCTGCCATGGATATATTATTTTTATATTCAAGAACACATTCATATTTGTGACGTTGTAATTTTGCCACCTCCCGGCCCCGGAAAGGAGGTGGTCCGGGTTCGAATCCCGGTAGTAGCCAAATATTTTTTCGTGAATTAGATTTTTCTGTACCTGTGATATTATTTTTTATTAATTTAACTGAATTTGAGAATATTTTTCCCGAACCAAAAAATCTGTGGAGGTGTGGTGAGATATGCATCACATTTTTTCCAAAAAGTTACCTTTAAACTCGTAAGATGTTAACAATATGAATTAAATCGATAAACAAATTTAAGTTTTGATAAGTAAAATAAAAATGATACATTTTTTATTAATCCTCGTTTCTCATAAACGAGATTACCGCCAATCGAAAGTGGTCCGACTCAAACATCTCGAATTCAGGTCAGCGATGAAAGGCATTTAATTCAGAGGAGGCAAACTGAGGCTGAAGAAATGCAAAGTCTGGCAAATATTCAAAAAATTTTGTGATTAATATTAAGTGAAAATAATAAAAAAGTTATTGAATTATAACATTTTTATTCGTCATTTTAAATAAATTAATTTGCATATATTAGGTCCTTACATATGAAATTGGCGTATAGTATGGGAGGAACATAAAGCCGATTTTTTTTATTATAATATATTTATTTAATCAAAGTATGTACCATTGCTATCTATGCACTTTTGCCATCTAATAGGTAGTTCATCGATCCCTTTACTAAAAAAACCATTCGGACGGGAATCAATAAAATCTTTGAAGGCGGTTTGGACTGCCCCATCGGAGTTGAATTTTTTCCTTTGCAAGAAGTTATCCAAATTTCGAAAAGAATGGTAATCTGTTGGGGCAAGGTCTGAAGAGTACGGTGGATGTCTTAAACATTCCAATTGAAGCTCCTCTAATTTGGTAGCCGTCTATCGTGCAGTGTGTGGTCTAGCGTTATCATGAAGCAGCAGTGGCATAGAGCGATTAACCAGCCTCGGTTGTTTAGCAGTTAGCTTTTCCATCATGGTTTGCAGTTGCTGACAATAGACATCTGCCGTAATCGTCTGGTCAGATTTAAGAAAGCTGTAGTAACGACACCAGCACTAGTCCACCAAACGCTCACAAGTAACTTTTTTGGAGTGAACTTTCGCTTGGGGCATGGTTTGGCTGGTTCGGCAGGGTTCAGACATTGCGATGAGCGCTTCCGATTATCGTACAGGATCCACTTTTCATCACAGGTAATGATTCGATTTAAAATACCTTCATTATTGTACCGGTTGAGTAATGCAACGCAGCAGTCAACGCGCGTTTGTTGATTTGCTTCACTCAATTCGTGAGGTACCCACCTTTCAAGCTTTTTCACCTTACCAATTTGCTTCAAGTGGATTAAAACAGTTTTATCACTAACACCGCAGCCTGCAGCTAACTCGGTGTGGTTTGCGATGGATCCGCTTCCACAATAGCCTTCAATTCTTCATTATCAACTTTGGTCTCCGGCCGTCCACGGGGCTTGTTCTGCAGGTCGAAATTTCCAGAACGAAAACGTTGGAACCAAAAACGCACTGTGTTTTCTTTTGCGGCACCGTCGCCATACACTTCATTAATCCTTCGAGCCGTTTCTGCAGCACTGGTGCCACGGTGAAACTCGTACTCGTAAATAACGCGATATTTCAAGTTTTTCATTTTGTAAACTGAGTGACGCAAAGAAAAAAACAATTGAGGAAAAAACAAAAGAATTATAATTTTCAAAACACAAATACATGAGTAAATAGCTGTATAAATTTGGATTTGGAATTCCTAACCAAAGAGAAGATATTTGAGATCAAATTTGCCAGTACGGCAAAACGCCAATTTCATATGTAAGGACCTAATATAAATATGTATGATAAAAAGGTATATATTAATTCTTCTTTAATTATTTTTTGTAAAAACATTAATTAATTTTTTTTCCATTGATTGAGCAACATTGTAGATTGACATTTAAAAAAAATATTCATTATTTTATTTGCATATATCTACTTTTATGTGAGTTTTTTTTCACCAAAATGTTTCAGAAATCATCATTCCATCATCAGGGTGCTGTATAACTGAAATGGTAATTTCTGAAACATGTTGGTGAAAAAAAACTCACATAAAAGTAGATATATACAAATAAAATAATAAATATTTTTTATTAATTAATTGATATAGACAATTTACCACCTCAGTGAAAAGTGACGGTTCGATTATGTTAAATGCAATTATTCGGCCGTATTCTGAAATAAGCTATATTGGTATTTTTGTACCTATCTTGGCAGTTTTTGTATAACATTGTAATTCCGCCAATTTCTACAGGTTTGAAATTAATGAATTCAATCAATCAGAAAGCGTAAAAAATAGTAAAGTAAAAAAACGTTAAGCTATTCACAATTATGAATAATGAGCTTTCTAATTGATTGAATTCATTTATTTAAACCCGTTAAATTTAAAACATCAAAATTGATGGCATTACAATGTTGTACAATAACTGTTAAGATAAAAAATAGCAACATTGCTTATTTCAGAATACGGCCGATTATAGATTAACTCTGATAATAATATTTTGTATATATTTTGTATATATTGTATATATTTTGTAATACTCTGTAGGTGCTTTTTTTGAAGATATTTTTGTGAAGTTAGGTATCGAGGATAAATTTTCCACAATCTGTTTTCAACGAATCCATATTTTTTTGTGCATATCAACCGCAAAGAGGATGAAATTTATTGTATAAATCTTCAAGAAACATCACCACGTCGTAGCCAAGGGTAAACGATCTTCAGTAATGTTGTGATTTTGTTTTAATGAGGCCCCAGTAAACGATTTTCGTATTTGCTCTTGATTTTCTAAATTTAACGTAAACTTATAAAATCATTTTGCAAAATTAAGACTTCAGTTGGACAGTCCTATCAAAGTCCGATTTGAAAGAAAAATGGTCTTTTAAAAGACTATGCGATTTAATTAATTCAAATTATCGAATTTGAGGTATAATTTTTTGAATATTTTTATATTAATGGCAGTGAAATTTTCTTAGTACACATGTAAAATCTGATTAAAATTATCGTTTTAATGGTTTTATGGATACTGCAATATAGGAAACAGAACAGTTAATTTTAGTCTTTTTTAAAAATATATATTTAATTTGCTATTTTCTTTATTTATTGTTCTTTTCTTAAAATTTTTAACTTTGTACTGAAAATTTCTTTTATGTTGTTTTTTTGTACTTAATTGTTTTCGTTTTTTATCTCTTATATAGTTTATAAAGTGAATTATATTTTGTAATAGTGTAACTTACAATTGTAAAAATGAACCTACAGACAAACGTCTTTTTAGTCGTTTTGTGGAACTAAATATTATAAAATGTAAAGAAAATAAATAGAAAAAAAAAAAAAAAACAACTTGTCGAAAAATATTAATGTCTGAATATCATCACTTCTTCTATTTCTTTATTTATTATGTATTTCTTATCACCACAAATAGTTGGTCTTTATTTGAAAATATACGAGATTAAGTGTACCCAAGATAACTCTATTGCATGAAAACTAAAATAGTGTTTCGTGGTTACAATTTTTTTGATGTTATAACAATATATTTGTTCATATTTTTTTAAGGAAGTGCTTCAAGAGTAAATATCATAATAAAATTGATTTGTGATTGGCGGATCTACGTGCCAAAACCAAACAATTACTAATTTTTTTTAACAAAAATTTTATAGGTCTTCTTGATCGTCGCCACAAGTCTGCTTGCAATGTTTCAGCTCGATTGGATCACGGGAAAAGTGTTAAAAATCGATCCAAAGTTTTTGCGTCAAAGAAACAAACAGACAGACGCCACGAGTTAAATATAAAGGGAGTAAAAAATAAAAATACTGTCGTTCATGGCATTTCCAAGACGACTGAGGGAACGAAATAACGTATTGCAAGTACAGTTTTTCTCAAGTAAAAACAGAGAGAGAGAAAATTTACTAGGTACTAATTTACAAATATATTTTATAATTCTGTAAAATTATTATTATTTAATCGGAGTGTTATAGTACCAATCGTGAAGTAATTACGGAATTGACTTGTTAATAGCCACGTAACCATCGAATAGAATTGCCTCAATTCCTTCTGTCAATATTCATTAAATTTATTCAATTAATAAATCAACGTCTAAAATATCACCGATGAAAGTTTATTCTATTGCTGGAAGTAATTCATTGGTAACTTACACAGGTAGGTTAATTGTATTTTTATTTTTGATGTTGTAAAGAAGGTAAAACGAGTATTTAAGTATTTAAGGAGGGTAATTAAAAGTAAAGAATACTGCAAATTAAAAGATCATTCCGCTGTCCACTATCACCTCACATGTGAATGCAAGTTGGAAGCCAGGGCATCATCGTTTTTTATGAAGAAGTGTACTTTAACGGAGTATTTTTCTCTATGAATTTTTATGAAAAAAACTCAGGCATTTTCCTTTGATAGTTTTATCCGTTCGCTCGTACGTAAATAACCGCTAATAATAAGTGGCCTATACAAATGTAGGCGTATAAGTACGCCTACATTTGTATAAGTATTGCAAAAGTGTTTTTATTGTTTTAAATTGTCTATATAACAGTGTGCACTATATGCAATATTTTATTTTTTATGATTTCAACTAAATTTTGCCGAAATTCGACCTCAAAAGTTGACGACAGTTCGACGATGTCACTGGGCTTGTCAAACAACACGAATAAACAACGAAAACGTAAATTGAATGTCCATAATTGACAAGTAAATATGAGAAAATAAAAAAAAAAACTGATATTCTTGTTACTTATTTTACTAAGTGCTTTTTCTCTATCCTTTAAAATTTTGTTTTTGCACGACGTAGACCCTCTTTATAAAGACGTCTTCAAATACACGTTTTAAATAAGTACGTTAGTTAACAAGGTGGAGCATTAGCATTCAATTGAAATAAATTTTGTTATTTTTCAATAATAAAGCCTTACTACCATTATTCCTAAGTCAGGCGGCTTAGAGAGAAGTCTGACTGAGAAGAAGCCTTAAACCTTTATCGTGGTGCTGGTGACAATCTGCTCACAGCTAGAAAACCTCGAAGGTTTAGAACCACATGAATGACTGTGAATGAGAGCAACCAATGCCAATATTTATTGAAAATTAAAATAAAACACAAATTACTTTGTTTTCACCACTATATTAGATTAAGTTCAAGCCTTCATACAGAAGAAGAAAAAATATTATTCGAACAGTTAATTTATTGAAAAACTCTGAATTCTCTTCACGCTTTAAAATTTGCTAATGGATGGAATTGAATCACGGAAAATCGCAACACAGAATCAAAAATTTAAATGAAATGATAAAAAATTATTTTACAAAACACTTTATGCGATCCGACTGACGACTATCTATTATAAGTTAAAAAAGCTTATTTAATGATTTTTATACAACTTCACTGCATCCTTACACGTTTATTTAGTAATATTTTTAATTCAGAACCTTAATTTTTGTCTGCCTGTCAACTACCATTGCACACATTTTCCCGAATTCTTTCACAGAGTCTAGTTAGGTACCCGATTCAGCATCCGACTATGCCCATCTGTCATTCATCTCTCGCTGATATCTGTCCATCTCGTTTCCCTGTCGTGGGTGTCCACGGCATGCGAGACATGGCGAGAGCAAGAATAAAGACCGAAACGCATTGGCAAACTCGATATTTCTTCGATAGAAATGTAACAAAAAGTGTGAAAATTACTGTCATGGAACGCAGCTATGGAAAGCAAATGAAACACGAAAACTTAATTAAAGTTTTTATTAATTTCGCTAAAAGTCACTGGACACGAACTTAAATAAAGCAATTCACAGCCACTAAATGTTTTTGGAATAATTCACACACTAATCATCCTATATTAATTAATTATAATTTTGTAATTCATTTTAGGATCTTCGCTGCACTTTTATCACCCCTGAATGACTTATCTCTCATATTAATGCACGTTATTTCAATCGCCAAGGTTCGCACTAGAAAACTTCTCGCTTATCGGTAGGTAGATACTCGCGTCGAAAATCTGTCATCCGATGAAACACGCGCTGGTCACACTGCTGCAGTTTTTGTCGCTGGTTATGTCGCACACGTCAAACAAAAATCTTTGCGCAGTAAATCCCTTAACATAGGTAATTACGCTTTCTCGTTGTTTCCAGAGTTTGTAATTCCACAATGTCCCAGTCGATTCCATAGTGTTGTGAAGCGTTTAGGTCAAATTACAGATTTTATCTGCCCACTGGTTATTTCTCCTAGTTATGTGTTCAGCTCATTGCTATACATTTATTACCTATTAGTTTTTTGAATTTGTGTCTTATCGTGTTTCTCAAGAATTCGCTAATTTTAATCATTTAATTAATGTGAAAATGGTAATAAAGAGCCTTTAGTATGCTATTTATTACAAAGTGTTTAGTAACTGAACTTTTAATGGTGCTTCCACCAAATTTAAAGACATGTTTAAATTGTATTTGTTCAACAAGTTCTCAACACATAAAATAATGTTGAGCGAAGTTAAAAAATAAATGTTTTGAACAAAATAATTTAATCCGCGGCAAAAATTTCCCTTCCTTTGATCAAATTTATCAGATATTTTTGCGAAACAAATTTTAATTACCTTCTGAATTATGAGAATATTGTTCGTTTTACCTTTTTTATTATTAAACCTAATTCTACAAACAAAAGTAAATAATTTAAAAGTAATTCTTAAAAAACGTAGGATAACTAAATCAAATAATAATTATTTATTTGTGTATATGTCCGTAACTTCTTAAAATTTATAATAATTAAATTTCGCTATAAAAATAAGTATGACAGCTGATACATAAATGCAAATTTTATTCAAAATTTTTAAAATTATTGTTTCAAAAATTGTTATTAAGAAAAAAAATTGTTATTAAAAAAATGCATCGATTCGAAACTTTTTTTTCAAATATTCTGAAGTAGATTTTTTAAAATAGGTACTTAATTTCTATGAAAATTATAACTAATAAGTGCCATGATTACTACACTGTAAATGTCATTAATAATTATTCAAAATATATAATTCTCTATGTATCAAAATATCAAACGCTACCAGATCCCAAAAATAATAATTAATACATAATTATGGGGTGTAAGAAGCAAAAAATAATAATTTCCTATTTAATAATGTCCATCACTAATGTTATCAAGACGCTACGCCACTCTAGATGGCGCTGTGCATACAGCCTTAACTGGTGGCCGAAATACATAAAAAGTACGTCAATTTCGACGGGTCATAGCTAGTATAATATAGTTTTATATAAATGATTCATCTAATATTCCATTTTAAAATAACACATCAGACTACATACGAGTTGATAATATCAACAGTGAGATATTTTACAAAACTTGTTTGTTTGTCTTATATTTTGTTCATGTACAAATGATCAATTTATTAAATGTAATAAAACGGTCCACGAATAAAGTTTGCATGGACTAATTGGAAAAATACCCTTGTTTTTGTCAAATCTGAATTATATAACCACTATTGATATTATCAACTTACATTGCTAGTATTAAAAACAATTAATAGATGGATTGCTGTCTAAAACGTTTAACCAATTATGAAAATATGCAACATCAAAATATGCACATTTTTTCCTGACTTATTTCCTGTGACATTTTGTACAAATCAATATATATATATAATACGAAATAAATAAATGAAATAAAGAAATATACACAAAATATCAAATAATAAAACTGAAAAATTAATTGCTGGAACCTGGATTCGAACCACGGACCTCTGTGTTTCGCGCACAGCGTGTTACAAATTTAACTATCCCAGCGATTTAATAAGTCGTCAATATATGATAGTTATATGGTTCTCTTTGAATTATCGATTCACTTATTTATATTATTTCATTTTTATTCGGGAAATAATCGAATGTTACGAGAATATCAAACGAAGCTTTGACATCTTCTCGCTAGTCGATTTGCGAACAATGGAAAGTATTCTTTGCTAAACTGCAAATAAAGTATATATATTATTAAACATATTTTTCATTTATTTAAAGAAACGAGTCCCGTAACATTAAATACGAATTAAATAAATGAAATATTCATTTTTAAGAACCCGGAACATTCTGCTGATATTACTGGAATAGATTCGGAGTTACTTTGAGTGCACTTTCTAGCGGGTATCACATTAACACCGAAAAATTTAATGCATATGCTAATGAAACAGCATAAAGTTTTGTGGAACTGTACAACTGGTATTACATATCAGTATCAGTGCAAAAAAATTGATTCATGGTGCTAAGGTAATAGAAAAAATGTTACTACCTATTGGGCAATTATCGGAAGACATGTAGGAGTCCCGAAAAAAGGACACCAATACCGACTTAATAAACAGGCTACTAGATTCATCAGACCCTGTAATATCAAGCTTGCGAAGACGTCAACGGAAAAAAAGTGGGCCACTTTCAAAAGGCGTACTCAGTTTAATAAAAATACCAGACAATACTAGTATTAAGAATGTTCTTAGGTTTTCACGGCCGCTCAGAATCTTCAGGTTTGTGTTTTCTGGGGTATTATGCCGTGTTATAACGACCTTTCCGGCCGACGTTTAGGATCCCATTGCATTGCATTGTTATTAATTTCACATCAGCCCTGATGATGGACCCTGCAGTGGGATCCGAAACGTCGACCGTAAAGGTCTTAATAACACGGCATAATACCCCAGAAAACACAAATCCTGAAAATACGAGTATTAATGAAATTAATAACAATAACATATCTATTCTCGAGGAAGGTGATTCAGAATATGAATTATAAAATGAAAAACCATTTTTTGTAAAAATTTTGTCCAAATATTTTTGAATTGTGAATGTACTTAAAAATAATAATTATTATTAAGTAATGTTTTTTTCTCATTTTCGCCAAAGTCCATATTGATACATTCTAAAAATGAAAAGTATAAAAATATATCCAATTTTCAAATTATATAATTTGTTCAAATTATATATTTCAATTAATTTTTTTACGTCAATATTAATAGATATAAAAAAAGGAAGTAAAAATATTTGTTTCCCTCTAACATACTTCAAACAACGTGTGTGCTACGGCGTAGTTGGTTTCACTGTTCCTTGAAAATGTAAAATTCTGATAACCAAATATTGTAACTGAAGATAAATTTTTTCTGTATATCTTTTCAACTGATTCATTTGTTTCGTTTTAAATATCATAAAAGTATGTTATGTTTTCATTAGAAAAAAGTAAATTATTTATTGTTTTCCCGATTTGTATTTATGTAAGGCAATTTCAGACTTATGTTATAGTATCAAACCTGTTTTTTTTTTCGTAGATGTACACGATAAAAGGTTTGGATATTATGACATTTGAGTTTGAGGGATTTCGGCCGATAACAGGTATTACAGGGTCCGTTCACTTTATTAAGGTCACTTGCATTAGCGTGAGTGATACCCTCTGTAACACGTAAATTGTGTAGTGGTATTCCTTTTTAAAGCTATTACATTGGCCACTTCAGTATCACACTGGCAGTCACGCGGAGCGCTCGTTTCATTGTTTAATATTTTTTATTTAAAGATACGGTGATTGCAAAATCACGATACTATAACCACAGACTTAAGTCAATTAAATATAAATGTTGATGATGAGTCGGAGTCCGAAACAGACGACAATATTTTATTTTATTGATTAAAATTAATTATAAAATTTTGAAACCTTTAAATATTATTTATTTAAAACTAGCTATTACCCATAAAAATGTCGTGCTTTTGTTATAAATTTCGGTCGCCAGTTCATGCTGGGAGAACAGCGCTATCTAGAGTAGCGTCTTGATAACGTTAGTGATGGACATTATTAAAAAGAGAATTATGCTTTTTTGCTTCTGTAACCTGATTATATAATATATATAAGATAACCTTGTTATAGTATATCACATTATTATTTGAGCATTCTGATAGCGTTGGTGACGGATATTGTTACGTAGAGAATTATATGTTTTGATTAATGATATGACCAATGACGTATGCAATATAGCAGGTAATGGATTCAACTATTAGTTTTAATTTTTAATAAACTGTAATATTAAAAAAACTAATTTAGAGAATTTTATTTAAAAAAGCATGTTATTTAATAACAATTTTGAAATCATATTAATTTTTAAAACGGAATGAGTTTGTTTATAATATTTGCACCTATGCGTATTTATAGTTTAGAAAGTCAAATAATATTTGTATTAATTTTTTGCGTCCATCATTTTACTCAAAAAAATAATGTTCGATATTTTGTAAACGCACTGTTACTCAAACTAATGTACGTGGCTTTCTTAAAGCAAAAGGACTCTTCTATATACTCTTATTAATCATCGCCAAATTGAAGCCTTATAAAAAATAATATGATTTACGTTATAATAATAATAACGAACAAATCTGAATTTTATATATTTTATTCGGGCCACTATTTAAAAATATAACCCGATACCATATAATTTTAACGTTTTACTTACACGTTTTTTGTACCTATATTACCCGTTATCTGCCAAAATCCCCCGAACTCAAATGTATAATATTCAAACCTTCTTACCTACTATAGCGTGCATCTACAGAAACTATTTCAAATTTGATACCATAACGTAAGTCTGGCGGTCGCTGGCTACTAAACAGTTCGAACAAAAACCAAATAGTTTTATCCCGACAGATATTTCGCCCCTTGTGTGTAAACTTTTTTTATGATAAAGCATAAATGCAAGGCTCGACAGTAAAATGATGAGAATAAAAATTTTTTAAACTTGTAACGGTAAATCATCAGAGATTCTCTGATTGTGCTCGACGAGAGTACCTACTGCTACTTTTATATTTATTATACTTGCCGCTTGAATCTGTATACTCTCCGTGAAGCACTTTATGGTTTTCTGCTATGACGGAGTAAACATTGACGCATTTCCATATTTCCTACTTCCTACACACTTCCTACAAATAGGCCATCAGTTTTACCTAAGAGGGATATCCGTATAATGTCAAAGGAAATCTCTGTGCTTAAAGGCGCGAGAGAGGCAGCGCTCAGAAGCAACGCTGTGTGAAAATGACATAGGAGGTAAGTGCAAGTATATTATTAGCAGTGGCGTGCAGTGCATATAAGCAAAAAAGCTGTGCATTACTTAAGATTCTGGAAAACAAATATTGAATTTAAAAAATCTGTCCGTAATCCGTGCCTACGGCTAGAGTTTTACGCCATTCGTTATTTTTGACCGCTTCTTTATGAAAATTTATATCAATTCTCCTATTTAACTTACTTGTGCGCAAGTTGTTTAGTGATAATCTTTAAGAATCTCAGTGAATTTCCTACTATAGGCAGGAAAATATTATTTCTTGTTTTTTTGAGAATTTTATTTGAATTATTGAGTGCATCAATTTCTGTTAATAGTATAAATTCAACCTTTTCTGTTTATATGAATAAGTCTAGAATAATTAGTAAAGAAAGTTCGTTAAATGTAAGTTATTGAACATTAATTATACAGAATGAATAAGATTATTCACGACGACATCATAAAAAAATAGATTGATCATCAATTTCTCCGTACCAGTAACCTATGTTTATGTTAACTATACGCCACTGATTGTTGATTAGATAAAGGTGGCGATATATGTTTTTAGAAAAATGATAAAAATATTCCATTAAACAAGGATATTTAAAATATTAAAATATAATATTAAACAAGGATATATACAAACAGATTTCGCGTTATAAACGCGAAATCTGTTTGTCTGATGTCTGCAACAGTAAAAACACTCTAAGGGGTGATCCTAGTAATATGAAATTCGCTAACTTTTTCTGTCTAGAATTTATAGGGCAACGCAACTATTGCCATCAATTCAATCATCAACTGTGTATCCATTGTCTAATATTTTTCAATTGTTAATAAAAGAATGATTAAAAAAAAGTGTTTTTAAACAACACGCGTAGGGTACCGAAAAAACTTTCACTGTGGGAATTTTATAATTGATAATTGTACCTATAGTAACAATTTAAATTCCATACGCCTCAAACGGAGAAAATTTCGAAGGGTAAAAATTATTTTTCGCAGAAATAAATTATAGTTTTACATTTTTTTTTTGATTTGGACAAAGGACACACTAAAGTAAGTCAATAATGCTAACACAAACCAACAAAGGGTAAAAGTTTGCCATCAAACATGAATTAAAACGTCAAAAGATGTCAAGCGCCGAGTAATGAGAAGAGGCACACGACAAGCACGTGGGGCGGTAAAAATTCATCTCAAAAGCTCCTCGAGGAAGCTATGAATAGCTGCTGCGGTAGGCAAGACTGGTGAATAATAATTGTGGAATTAAAAAAGCCGAAGCAATGAGACTGCCGAAGAGACGAACTAACGCTAAAAAAAAACCTACGAGTTTAAAATTCAATTAATGATTATGAAACTAAGCTCATTCACTTGTTCTTCTATCGCTGATTTAAATTATTATTATTGACTAGAAAATGTGCTTTTATTTTATCACGAATTGTGTATGAATTGTAGCAGGGATTGAAAACTATGATCACCGTTTCAGTACCTACCATTGTTATTTACAATTATTATTTTAATACATGATTATTTGTGTAACAATGTCCGTCGCTAACACTACCAGATGACACAAATAATGATGAGGTATAGAATAATAGGGTATAAAAAGTACAAGTCTCTAACGATGTCCGACACCAACGCTCTTTATACGCTAACGCAAAAGTACTATGATTTTGCATTAAATTTCAATTGCCATTTTGTGAAAAACTGAAAAAAATTTTGAGTTATGAAATAGAAATTTCGGATATATTTCACAAAAAAATGAATATAATAATAGTTTTATAGAAGAAAATTACGTGTTTTGATTTGTACACTAAAATGATTTAAAAATAATCAATTAATGTGAAGCCGAAATTCAAACATAAAAAGTATATTATTTTTGGCGGGTCTAGCTGGTTATATCTATTACATACTAGAGAATCAATCCACCATGTCTTTTTTTACAATCAAATCAATTTGTAATTCCAAATATATATAAGTCTACCGGATTTTGTGAATAATAAAATAATATCAAATTAAATTATAACATTTTGTATATACACTTCCTTTGTTTCTCTTAATTCTTGTTTCTTTAAGATTTACATTTAAAACGTCTCATCAAATTCAAATATAAATTGATTGACGCCTCCCGAAAGTCATCCTTTTTATGAGTTTCCCGTTATCAATTTTTTTTCTGATCTGAATTTCGTCTTGCGATTCTCAGTTCTATGAAAATAGCAATGTCCTCATGGCAAAATTGAAAAAGTTTTATATTTAAAAACAATCCTTTTTAAATTCAGAATCAAGAGGGTATCGATCAATTCAATTCTATTTCAAAGTAAACTGACATATCACTTTAATTTAATGTATAATTACTCCCTTTCTATTAAGGGGTTACATGTAGTCAGAGGCGCAAAAAAGTATACATTTTTAAAATTTTTTTTTGAACGGTTGTTTAATGTTTTGATTCAATACATAATACCAACGTTTTACACTATATTTTAAGTAACTATACCGAAAATTTCAAATAAAATTATTAATACTGGACCACGATAGAATCTCGTTTCTTGACCCCTGTTTTGCAAGTAGTGTCTCGCGGTGTCCATCAGTGCTTCTTAGTGGTTTATCTAAATTTGATGAAACAAAAAGAAATTAGTAGTTTAATAGTTACTCTTGTGCTTAATCGAAGCTTTTTTATTTTTTTTCAAATTTAGCGAAATGGCGGTCTTTGAAAGCTTAGTTATGAATTTTGAGGGAAAAAATCACTCATTTATTATTAATAAAAAAAAAAGTTTAAGTAAAAAAAAAAAACCTTCGATTAAGCACAAGTTTTTAATGCCTTAAATATGATGTTTAAATTTCATTTAAATCTGTCGAGTAGTTATTTAAATATCGTGGACACCGTTTTTGAAAACGCTATTTTGAGAAAAACGTGTTTAAAGTTTTATGCATAAATAATTAATACAAATACAATTTTTAAAATTACTTACGTAGAATCGTCTATTTCTGGTACATATAATACATCTTCTGCCGATGTGTAAGTCTCCAAGATATCGATTTTTTTTTATCTACGTCTAATTTTGCCGTCTCGAGTGACCTGATTTGCACGTTGGTCAGCAATCTTTATGCGCTCTATATCGAGTTTTTCAGCATACCGGTATGCATTAGGTTCATAATGTAATCCTATGCATTGACAATTATTAATATTCCTTGCATACCTTCATGACGTCTCATTATAAATTTTTGAAAATGATTATAATACACGCACAATACCTATCGACTGCTGGATTTCACTGCCACTGAAATACTAACACTAAATCAAATCTCAGTTAGCCTAAAATGGGTCTAATGTCTGAAAATAGAAGTATAAAAGAAATTTCGTACATTATTCTTAGAATTAAACAGGTAAAAACCGCGTTCCGAAGCAGTCGCCACGTTTGTCAGCCCGGCCGGCTCTAGTACCGTCCGCGTATCAGTACGGGCGGCAGCGGAGGGCCCTACAGTTATCGTTGGATATCTTTAAAACTAATAACCGGATCGAGTTGATATTTTCACACAATGTTTTTGAAACATTTTGCTTTAAGAAAATACCAAAAAGAAAATCGATTTTTTAAAAATCCTGACTACACGTAACCCCTTAACTCGTGGCGTCTGCTTGACTGACGAAAATTTTTTGGATCGATTTTTAACCCTTTTCCCGTGACCCAATCGAGCTAAAACTTTGCAGACCGATTCGTGGCGACGATCAAGAAGATCTATCAAATTTTCGTTAAATTTTTTTAATAATTATAGTATAATTTTGGATTTATAATTTCGTATTGCAGAGAGCGATGTGTAGAGAAGAGTGGTGAGAAGAGCTAGCCATACTAAGTTTTTAGATGTTGATGAGTGCTAGTAGTCGAGGGGACTCTGTTATTAAGATGGTCATAAATTCAACTCCTGAGGAGGCCGAGACGAAGCGTAGGATGATTTCTGATAGTATATTTATGAATGTGGTTGCTTTGGGGTTTTGCTCTCCGATTCCAGCGCATTTATTTAATTTAACATACTAGACCCAGCGTGTGTCAGCGAATCAGCGCGTTGCCCATTTCCCCGGCGCCTCGCACTCGTGATACACGCTGGGTCAGATTTACACAAAATATTCAAAAACCAGCCCTTTTCAGGGCTCCCAAAACATGTTATTTATTTATCATATCTTCAAATTTAAGTATAAAACACTGAGAATATATAGAAAATAATCATAAAATGCATCAAAATCGCAGTTTCCTTGGCGCAGTTGGTTGTACGTGGCCAAGTTGATCGCTGTGGTTCAACATTATTTGTGCGAGTATTTTGTTTGATGTCATGCTTACGATTAATAAATAGTTGTTCATTTGTATATATTCATCGATTAATTTACTCTTTCATTATAATTATAAACTATTATATGTGCTATTTAGCCCTTGATATTCTCATTTACGAAAACATGCTATAAATACGAACAACTCTTGGCGTGTTTGTATATTCTAAAGAGTGGTCAGGAATTTGCCTTTGACAACAAAGGTTGGCGGATTAAATTCCACTTGTGGCTATTTAAGTTTGCTCTTTACTTTCTAAAAGAGCTTTCACTGTGTTTGAAGAGCTTAAAAATATTAATCTGACGTGTAGTCTCGCTTAGATATATATCAAAAACATTTCTGTTGTTTTACTTATAAAAACAAATACAAAACTAACAAAAATTTGCATGAAAATTATGTTCATACACGTTATTGTATATTCTTACAAACTTTTCCCACATGTGTAATATATTTATTTTTGTCGCTTAGCAACATATATATACTGTAAGCTATCCGTATCTTTTGTTACAAAAAAGAAAATATGTATTTGGTAACTTATCAACTATATAGCTGGTAACTTATTTAACTGTTTTTTAAAAAAATACATAATTAAGGTTATCCTGAATATTATATTATACTAGTTATCCTGAAGAAGGGAACATTGTTCTCGAACATGTAGATATTTTATCTAATAAATTGTGTAAACAAGTTGGAGCGAAAATGGACGGACTCACCATATCCTGTCTGCTATACGCAGACGATGCAGTATTAGTGGCTAACAGTGAAGCTGATCTGCAGTGCTTGGTATCCAGGATGTCCGATGTATGCGTGCAGAGTGAACTTCTGATGAATGTCAGCAAATCGAAAGTGATGGTATTCGAGAGAGACGAAAGAGTGACTAAGTGTGATGTAATTATAAACAATGAATGCTTAGAACAAGTGAACGAGTTTGTGTATTTGGGAAGTATGTTTAGTAGAGACGGCAAGGCTGAGAATGATATCGAAAGGAGAGTAACTGCGGGAAACAAAGTTAAGGTGCACTAAATGCAATTATGGCCAATAAGAATCTGTCAAAAGAAGCAAGACTAGCGGTACATAATGGCGTTCTAGTGCCAACCCTTATGTATGGAATTGAAGCCTGGAATTGGCAAAAGAGGAATGAAAATAGACTGAATGCGGTGGAAATGCGGTCACTAAGACGCTTGTGTGGAAAATCTTTGGTCGATAGAGTGAGGAATGAACAAATTAGAAGTGAATGCAATGCTGGCTGTGGTGTGGTAGATAGAATAAAGAAAGGAGTGCTGAGATGGTTTGGTCATGTGGAACGTATGAACGAGGAAAGGATAGTTAAGAAAATATATGAGGCGAATGTTGAAGGCAACAGGAATAGAGGGCGTCCGCGAAAGA
>JADDOH010005882.1:0-66056 GCA_016648135.1 Agrypnia vestita
AAATAACACAATAATTAAAATTGTAGAATCCCTTTTAAGGGTATAAAATATATAAGAAGTCGAGATCGATGCGAATTAAAATATAGTTTTTAGGAAAATATTCTAGCCGGCATATTAATTAATAATAGTTCAATAAAAAAAATAAAATAATTAAACAGAAATGTTTTATTTTATACGCGTAAATGGCGAATCACCGAATCGTCGACGTGACATCACAAAAAATCAAGTAAAACAAATAATAGATAATAGCTTATTAAGCCCTACTATCGCGGCTACGCATGTATTCAAATTTCAAATCTCTAGTCAGAGTTAGTGTAACAGACTGCATCTATGGTAGTGTCTTTAGAGTGAAATGAAATTACCCGGCGAGCCTTCTATGAAGTCTATGGCATCTACAAGGCGACAGCGAGGGAGAAATAAACGAGTAGACGTTTTGTCTTGCTCTCGCTCGTTGCTTTGCATTGCGTTAATCTCGAATCGTCCACCGACCACGGCGTCCGCTGTCCACCGTCTACGAATTCAACTAGTCCATGCGATAAACGTAAACGGTCGACGCGTCGATGCAACGTCAACGGTTGATTTCAACTAGTCCGTCCATTCAACGCCCATCCCTACCGCGGAGCGTCAGTACCACGTGGTATGTTTACAAGTGAATACGCATGCGCTGTATCTGTCAAGATGACAATGCGGGGAAACGAAATCGTTCTCGAACTCATCGAGCTGTATCGATCGAAGATCGCATAGAATGTCCGTCCTTCTTTCTCTTTGCAGTTAATAATTTCGCATTCTCCTCTTTTTTCTCCTCTTACTTTTCGATAAACTCATTAACATAAACAGATACGTGGCTATCATCATAACCTCATAGGGCGATATATTTCCGTGACGTCTGGAAAACAATAATTATTTGCAAAAAGGACCTTGTTTTTAATAATATTCAATTTACTACAGTAAAACCTCGTTAATTTGAAATTGCGACCCAAAAAAACATTTCGAATTGCGCGGAACCCCGTTTTCGCCAAATGTGATACCGCAGCTGTCATCCATAACCTCATCGGATGACATTTCCGCGACAAGATATGCGAGTCCCGGTGTGTACACGTCAATTGACCGCGTCATTGTCCCCGAAACATGAGCGTAGATGTTGATGCGACGTGTCGAGCGGAATGTTTCGCGATTTGTCCCCTAGTAAATACATGGCTTTATCGTATACGTGGACATAAAACACATGATGCAATTTCTACTTCCTGTCTTGGGATTTTAATGAAAATTATTTATGAATCCCTTCTACTCCACATTCCCCTCAATCCACATATCACACTAATTAGACAGTGTAGATTCACGACTGCCTTCCAAAGGTCTCATCTAAAATTGAAAAGATCGTAAATGTAAATTTATTAATTAATTACACGGGCCTAAATAAATACGTCTCGTCTATATTATCTATATTAATCGCCAAAATAACGATCTTGTTATTTTCAGAATACGACCGACTGACAGTGTGTGGGGGCCTTTAGGCAATGAACTAACTTCGCCAAAGTATTCGAAAAATGAATATTAGAAATTTTGAAGCCCAATATGTCGGATGGTAATGATGTTTGAGTTTTGTAATTGATTCAATAATGTTTTTTTCTTTCCGAACTGCTTAATCAGTGCAGGATTTAGGTATAAGCTATACAAGCTATAGCTAACCACAAAAAAATAGTCCGAGTGAGCAATTGTCATATACTAGAAGGAAGGCAATCGGCTATCGCCGATTGCTTACTGCTAGGCCCTGCGGGCGACTATTGGCTCTGACACTGGTCACCGGACATTCAGTACATTATGTATTGTGTAATAAATTTACACCCTGGCAACTTCTGTTACGCGACAGTGACGCCCTCCTTCGCACGCCAAGTTGTAGTGGTACGTCTATATATGTTCTTTAATCCTAATATCGTTTTTCCAATACAAAAAGAGGGATAGTCATTATATTTTAGTTTATAAATACCCGAGTGAGTCAAATTGTGATCGTTTTGATCTATAATTAGTATTAAATATACCCTGACGATGGAACGTTTTTCCAAAACCACCAAAAATTAAGTGGTGATAAACTGACTAAATTCGTTTATTATATTTATAATGAATAACCACAAAGTAATACCTAATAATAATAATAGTAGTACAATAGTATATTTATTATTTCGCTATCTATATACTCCTTAATTGTATTTCAGTTTAACCCTCTATGTATCCGAAAATCATATTTGGCGCTGAGATAAAATATCTGAATTTACAAAGGGCTCCATACTCAAATAGCTTAGGGCCTTATCTTATAAGTCTAGACCCGGCCCTGTGTTCAACGACATATAGGTTCTGATATATCGATACCGTAAAACTCAACCATGTTTTCTAGTTGCAGGGCATCTTTTAAATGTGTGAACAACATTCTAATCTTGGCGACTAATTCGTTGAAACGAGGATCTAATTGGTGGCGCACTTATCGCTCGGGCGACCGCTGGGGGCAACCCAGGGGATACCGGAATATCTGAACATGTTCGATAATCTCAAATTAAAAAGTTGATTAAAATAAATTAATATTAGATTAAATAAATTAATATTGGGTAGTTAATTAGCAGGTATATAAACATAAATAACAACAATTTCGTGGTAACAGAAACAGTACAAACAGAAAAACTCGTTTTTGGACAGCAGTAGGTATTACCAGCTCTTTGTACAATACATTAACAATTCTAAAGGCACGTGTGCTTCTTATAAATTACACATAATAACTAGCTGTGCCCGCGCGGCTTCGCACGCGTAGATTTTTAGTACACTGTTTGGATCGTCGTAGAACTTTCGCGAACTTCTAGAACATTCTCCTTCCAGAACTTTCAAGAAATTTATCGAACGAATTTATTTTAGGAACCTTCTAGACCACCGACACATTCCGACACTCAGCTTAGAACCTTATAGAACTTTCGGAAATTTTCTAGAACCTTCCCTTCCAGAACTTTCTAGAGCAGGTTAATCCGGACTCTTCTAGACTCACCGACACAGTCGGCGCGCCTATTTTGAAACAATCTGAAGCATTTGCGGCCCTCCCACAACAAAACAATGTGCTAGAAGCACATTTTCGTCACCCACTCCCACCCACGCACAGCCACCCCCACCAAACTCGCATATTTTCGATGCGACACCACCATAACCACCAGTGGGTGGTTATGATGAAAACTTGGCGGGTAGAGAAACACGGGTTTCTTTATATATATATAGTCCGGAGCTCACCGTCAAGTCTTGACGGTGAGCTCCGGACCCAAACGGTTGTTCGCTTTTTGGAGAAG
The DNA here is from genome assembly GCA_016648135.1 of Agrypnia vestita. NCBI lineage: Eukaryota > Metazoa > Arthropoda > Insecta > Trichoptera > Phryganeidae > Agrypnia > Agrypnia vestita. Next base: position 3,321 of record JADDOH010005882.1, read on the forward strand.
CAGCTCATCGACAAGGCGCCCTGAAGATAAACAGTGAGATCTGTTCGAAACGTCGGCAGACGACTGGTCCTGACGACCAGAATTTGACGCGGGTTACCCCCAAAGTAGTTAGAACTAACATATATTGTACCCGTGAAAGCCTTAGATTTAAAAGGATAAGATATATATATATATAATATATATAATATATATATATATATTATATATATATATATATATATATATATATATATATATGTATATTGATGATATTGATTGATTGATATACATATATATATATATGAAAATAAAAACACACTTGTACCGAAAGCTATCCTCTTTCATATATGTATTAGACCCTTTTCCATTTAAGAAATACAATCGAATTAGTATGTGTAAGCCGTGCATACGAAGCACACTTCGTTGTGAAGGTGCCAACATATCTAAAAAAAAGTGCGTCGTACGCACGTTTTTCAGATGTGTTGGTTTACATATGCCTATACTAATTCGTTTGCCTTTTTTAAATGGAAAGAGGACTATTTTTAATCAGCCTTTGAAGATGATTTTTTTTTTTTTTTTAAATAGAGATGCGAACACGGAATACGTGTCACGTCAATATTCTTACTATTTTCAAACTAAGCTAAACGCTTGTGCTATGAAAATAGGACTAACTTGCTAGTCTGGGCTGAGATTCGAACCCGCGACCATTGGATCACGAGGCGAGTGTCCTAACCACAAGACCAACAAGCTATTCAATGGATTGTTCCTTAGAATCGGGCCAAAACACAAAAATGTACAATTATATAGCAACGCCGTTAATTAAATAATTTGATTGATAATGCCCTCATAAGGCGAAACGCGTCTCACAAAAATTAAATAATTTGAACTAAAAAATAAGTGTGTTTTTATTTTCATGTATGTACCTACATGAAGGTTACTTTTCAACATGATAAGTACCTACATTATTTATTATTCTGCCCTGCAAAAACATTCTCACTACTATATTTTACAAGTCCTGTAACTTCAACAGTTTCATCGTCTTCTTAATCAGCTGGTACCACAGCCGGCAAACATCTCGAACATTGGCTTCAGCTGCGCAGAAGACGAATTTTGGGTCTCGGTTGGGGGTGAGGTAGTATGGAGTGTATATGCGCAAACATTCCCCCACTGCGCCGAAAATTGTTCACGATATTTGCCGACTACCTACTCTACTAATAATGAAAAAAGGTCATCCATGAACATTGGGATCTAGAGTCCAACTGGCATTACTCGGGCAGTGACATTTGGAAAAAGCAGTATCTGGATAGGAGAGTGCAAGTTGGTAAGTCTATTAAAAGTGTGTTTAGTTAAATCAAAAGTTAGTTAAATCAAAAGCTTACCATCGGAGATCATTCTCTGTAAGACGTTGGCCATGTCCTTGGCTTCTTTCATGTAAAAGTCATTTCCTTCATATGCTGGAATTCCTAAATCTGTATTTTTTTGAGTTAAGAAAAAAATCACACAATGAAGTCACTTTATATATCTGCCTAAATCTTAAATCAAATTCAAATCATCACGGGATCGCAGCGGTGGAGACAAATACTAATTATAGTTTTATTTTATGCACAAAAGTCACTGGACACAAATTTAACTAGAGAACTGATTTTTAATTTATTTATTTTATTTACAAATATATAAGGCTTAATAGCCTTTTACATTGTTGTTTGTACAAAATGAAGTGCATTATATGTTACGGCAACAAGTGTGTATATTATTTTTCTTTGATACATTGTTTACAATAATTATTTTAAAATATAAGTTTAAATGAAGAAATAAAATAAATGGAACATTTGGATACTAACAATATAAACAAAACAAATATAAAGAACGGAAACAGTTTTGAAGAAATGTATAGAGAAAATAAAACAAAGTAACATTGTGTACCCACACGAAAAATATAGAGGTGGAAACCCGATGAAGAAATGAAAAAAGACAAAAAAACATAAGATTTTTGTAGAAACAGATGATCTCTATGTAAATTGATGATAAAAGCTCCATCAGGCGATTTTTAAAACATTTTAAATATATCGATATCTAAAACTAGCTGTGCCTGCGCGGCTTCACACGAGTAGATTTTTAGTACACTGTTTGGATTGTCATAGAACTTTCGCGAACCTTCCAGAACTTTCAAGAAATTTATCGAATGTACAGGAACCTTCAAGACACACCGACACATTCCGCCACTCAGTTTAGAACCTTATAGAACTTTAGGGAATTTTCTAGAACCTTCTACTTCCAGAACATTCTAGAGCAGGTTTTTTCGGAACCTTCTAGGCTCAACGACACAGTCGGCGCGCCTTTTTTGAAATAATCTGAAGCATTTGCGGCCTTCCCATAACAAAACAATGAGCTAGAATACACATTTTCGTCATCCACTCCCACCCACGCACAGCCACCCACACCAAACTCGCATATTTTCGATGTGACACCAAGGGCTATCCACCACCATAACCACCAGTGGGTGGTTGTGGCTGTTTGTGGAGAAAACTTGGCGGGTAGGGAAACACGGGTTTCTTTTTATATATATATATATTGATTAAATCATTTGCCAGTTGGTGTATCCGTAGAATGTGGAATTTGTGCGGTAGTTAGTGGTTGAGTGGTAACAGTGAAAGAGTGAATGGTGTATTTCGATTACGTACCTACACGCAGATTCATTAGGTGCCATAATTTGGAGCAATCTAAATATGAGTTTATGGTTTTCAATAAGAATGTTAGGTCGTTTGATTTTCGTCTGTCTAATAAGATATCTACGTAGGTTTAGTTGATTATGGTAATCACTCGTCTGTGGAACAATTTATATTCGTCTTCTAGAATATTCCCACGTCCGTGAACACTTTATTACGCTGCCTCCTATCACGCTGATCGCTGTCAAACGCCCGGTAGGTACTCTCTTAATTTATTCCGCTAGCCACGTATATTTGCACTAGTCGCACGCTCTACATGCAATCGCAGGACTGTCACAATTAAATTTGTTCCGCAACGGAATCGTCCCTTTCGGGGTTCCAGACGTTTCGCGAATTTAGTCGGAATTTTCGCCGTTTATTCTGTCTTCTAGTAATTTCGATTTCACTGCAAAATAGCAGTCCAGAGTGCTGGGGAATTTTTCTTTCTCTTTTTCGTTATGGCTTTTTTCTTCAATTTATAAGTTCATATTAAAATATTGGCGTTATGAGTTCAATTTTTGTGAGTTCAAAATTGGTATTGCGTTTAATATTTATTGCATTTTTAAATTGTCACGCAAGTATATAATGCTTATTTTTGCGTAAGAACTGAACGCATCTATTTATTTTTTTGATATTCTGTATTGTTTATACACCCGTTATTTCAAATTTCAATACTAATCGGTTTCCCCCGCCTCTCTCGACGTAGAGCGGATTCTCCAATTTTAATATTATTTTTACCTAAATTTAAAATAACTAATTTATGATCCTATATTTAACACATTTCATGCAGGCGTGGCATGATACACATGACTTGTTAAATGTGTAAGTTCATTATAAAAATAATAATCAAATAATGGTAATATTGGATGTCGTATCTACATATAATTACGTAGATATATGTGTAGCAGTGGCGTGCAGCGCGTACAAGCAAAAAAGCTGTGCATTAGTAAAGATTCTGGGAAACAAATATTAATAAAATAATCCTTATCTTATTTTTATTTTATTTTTTATTTTCATTTATCGGTTTTCTTACAGCCATATAATTAATCAATCTTGAAAAAAAAACAATAATTGATGTACAGAGTTTTGGGCCAATTACAAGAAAACACATATATACAATCGATAAAAAAATAAGAAAAAACATGTCCAATAGTGAGTTTGTGTGAGTGTGTGTATTTGTGTGTTTATTTATTTATTTTAAAACAATCTTAAAAATTTTCCACTGAATTTAAAAATTTACTTTAACATACATTAATAGCGAATGGAGAGGGTGGAGGGGAATGTGGGACGGGAGTAGAAGGGAAGATATAATGTACAAATTAGTTTGGGTGCGGTAGTGTAGATATTGTTTGTTTTATGTTTCTTATTGTTGCGTTGAAAATGTCAATGTGGTGATAGTTTGTGTTAAATGAATTTGTGGATCTGTACATAAAGGAGTTTTGTTTTGAGTTGGTCTTACAAAAGGGGAGATGAAAAGTAGGTGAATGTCTGTTATTGCGAGTTGGGATGTGGTAAGATATTCGTTGAAGAAGTTCCGGACTGTCAACTAGATTGTGTGTTATTTTGAATAGCATCACCGCGTCAGCTATGTTTCTTCGACGAGTTAGGGTCTGCATGTTAAAAAACTTCGCAGAGTCTTCATTGCTTATATGAGATCTAAATGAACGGAGGTCTAGGTATCTTAGGAATCTGTTTTGGACGCTTTCAATTCTATTTTCGTGTACTGCATAACCTGGATTCCACACCTGAGATGCATATTCTAAAATACTACGAACGTATGAGAAATAAAGTGTCTTATGAAAAAGTCTTTTTAAAATTCTAGCCGTAATTCGTCCTACGGCTGAATGTTTTATTTTCAACGTTTCTGTCAATTCATAATTTATCTCACTTGTTTGCGCTCAACAAATTTGTTTTCTATCGTATCTAGTCAAGTCGAGAAAAAACTCATCCTGAACTGTGTATTTTGACTCATCTCTATGTCTGCGAATTTTGTGTAATGGACAAGTAAATTTATCATATAATAGCGTATTTCATCGAAAGGTCCAATGACATTTTTTACAAATTCTACCCAAAACTTTTTGTGTGAATTATATTTCTCTCTTCTATGGTGAATTCCATCTGTCAAATCATAATGATTATGTTCAGTACGTTTGTTCTTTTTTTCTTGTATTATTTTTACTGAGTTCAACAGTACAAATTCAATTCGTTTCTATTTACATGAATTATTTTATGGTAATTTAGGTTTTTAACATTTTATACGCAATATTAAAATGTTTATTTACGACGACATTGCCATCGTCGATATCATAAAATGTTTGATTTATTTTTGTGAAAAGAAACGTATATCTGAAATTAGTATTATTCTCGTTTTAATTATGTATAAATCGTCTTCGAAATATATTGAAAATATTTGCCGTAATATCTATATATAAAATATTTATTTATTTAAAAAATCATTGTTAACAATACTTCTTTTAAAGTGCGGTTATTTTTGTTTATAGTTCATTATATACAGTTAAAAAAATACAAAAATATGAATATACCGCTATAGGTATATGCGTATATACATATATATATATATATATATATATCTATATAGATATATATATATATATAATTTAAAATATAATAGAAACCTGAAAAGGTTTATGGATAACATTTTTTACATGATTCAGTATAGGAATATAATAATAATATAATTTAGATACAAAATATTTTTTCATAATTGGCCGAGTTTTAGCATTTTTGTCACATCTGTTTTGAATTTGTCAGTAGTCAGTTGTTTGGTCTGTTGTGGTAGGTCGTTGTATAGTTTTAATCCGTTGCAAATTAGTCGTAATTGTTTTTGTTTTGTGTTATGTGATAGTTTTGAGCCGTTCTAGTGTTGTGTTGGTGTTTTTTGTGTATTTTGTATAATTTTATGTCTTCGTCTTGTATTTCGCCATTTGCTAGTTTGTGAGTGGTTTTAAGTGTTTCGATTTTTGTAATGCTTTCAATGTTTAATTGTTGTGTTATACGGTATACAGTTTCATTGATATTTTTTAAATATATGTATACAGTCGGTCACAGCATAACCTGAGTTTATACCTACCGCACGCCACTAGCGTGTAGATATAGACGTGCGTACGTCAGAGCTCCCATGTTTAAGTATTTAATGGATGATGACAATGCCTTAAAAGCCTTAAAATCGTTAAATAAATGGCTATAGTCGGAGCGTAATTAAATATGTAATTAAAATAATCACGTAGCATATTACATTTGGCGTCTAGGTCTGGATAGGTACCTACTTACGAAAATACCAATTTACGTACCTACTCCGTCAATTACCAAACAATTAATGCCTACCTGATGTCTGAAACCATGATGTATAAATAATACTCAAATGCAGTAAAGGTATCAGAATGAACGCAATTGATATAAACACTATTAACATGTTCACATGAGAGGAAATGATGAAATATTACCACTAGATGGAAAAGTGTAAAAATTAAAACAGCCATTAATTATTTTTTTAAGTATTTAAAAAATAATTTATTGTATTATATGTATACATCTACTTCTTTTATTTTATTAATTACACCAACATGTTTCAGAAAAACCTTTCCATCGTCAGGGTGTAATATAACTGTCAAAATATCAGAATGAAATTTCCTTTATTTCTTGTTTTTCAAAATTATTTGAAAATTATATTTAAATAAAAAAGTTCTTGATTACTCGCAATTATTGGATTTTTTTTAGAATTGGTGTAGTGGTCAAATTTAATTGATTATTAATAATATTTTGTTTACTATTACATGCTTTACTAATTTCTAATGATTCTAAATTATTCAATTTCAGAACAAAATTATTTATGTGTAAAATAGAATGTCCTAAATTTTTCTAATAAATGATTTGAAAATTCACTATAATTTATAAATTCCTGACGATGGAAAATTTTTTCTGAAACATGTTGGTGTAATTAATCAAATAAAAGAAGTAGATATATACAAATAATGCAATCAATATTTTTTTAAATGTCAATCTACAATTTTGCTGAATCAATTGAAAAAAAAAGTTTTTTTTTGAGACACTAATAGATCAATGGGTAAGTACATGACACACAAATAGTAACACATTATAAATCGAAACTGCCCATTATCCCACGCTCTAGCAACATGAATATGTATATTATATATTTAGTGTATGAATGTAGTGTGATCATATAATAATATGTAAAAAAAAATAATGGATGTTGTGTATGAGTGACTTTTTGAACGGTGGTAAGGTATCTGCAAGAATATCAGCATCAATGTTAGGGTCAGCACAATGCATGTTGTAAGTACGACACAGTCATGAGATGGGAGAAAAGTAACCAACATTATTAGTGTGCTGGCTTATTCTAAAGAATTCCGGGTTTCTTATACGGGGTTTAACATGCATATTTATGTAAGATAGAGAAAGAGAATCAATAGCTCCACTGAGAATCTTGTGTAAAGAAACTCATGATTTATTAAACAACTTATGTTATGCTAACTGAAAGCTGTTGCCGTCAAAAATGAGAGTAGGTACTTTTACATGCCGGTTCCTATGGAATAAGTAGTTTCTTATGCATAGCCGACGCCCATGAAATAGTAATAAAGACTTTTATCAAAATATTTCTGCTTTTTTATATTTCCCCTGCCGGCAGGTAACGTTACTATTTTAAATCCCAAATCGATTTAAAATCGAGTGTGCTGGGCAGACATGAAATCGTTCGCGTCTTTGCTAAGTACTATACTGTATTTTTGACGGGTAACGCAGGATTGGAGGTAGCAACATCGCTATCGTTGCCTCCATCCATCGGGTTTGCTGGCCCGGGGTTCAAGCCTCATCTCCGGCAGTTTAATTTCGTTTTTTAGCCGCAAATTCGACCGAAATTACGGACGTTACACGAAGTTACGGGGACTGACAGACAAACAGACGGACAGACAACGAAATTTTTATTTTTGATTAGTACTACAAATATTTTTTATAATTAGTACATTGTATGACAGTTTTATTCCAAATATAATAAAATACCATAGAAAAGTACGTAGGCACTTAACTATTTTCTCCCCAGGTATCTCAAAACACAACAAAAAATAGGTTACACAGGTGCAAATTTGCAAATTTTCTACTGCACAATCTGGTCACTTTACGAAATACTAGCGTAAAAAAAAACATTAAAATCCTCCCAATAAATGATGGTAGAATAAGCTATAAGAGCCATAAGAAACGGTGATTCAATTCTTATTTATATACGGTCGTATTTCTGAATACCTACGGTCGTGCCTATTTCTGAAATAAACAATACTTCTATTTCTCTATCTTGACTTAATTTAAAACCTGTCAAATTTAAAACGTCGACATTGGCGGCATTACAATGTTATACAATATTGCTTAGTTCAGAATACGCCAATTGTGTAACATTGTAATGCCGCCAATTTTGAAGTTTTATGTTTGGCAGGTTTGAAATTAATTAATTCAAACAATCAGAAAGCTCATTTTTCATTATTGTGAATAACTTAACGTTTGTTTACGTTTTAGAGCTTTCTGATTAGTTGAATTCATCCATTTCGAACCTGTCAGTCTTAAAACGTCAAAATTGGCGGCATTACGATGTTATACAAAAACTGTCAAGATACAGAAATATTGCTTATTTCAGAATAGGTAGTATTCGAATGTCATTCATTCTTTGTGATTAGTGGGTAGGTAATTACCTACATTAAAATCTTCTCGAAGACGGCTCGTGCAATTAGTTATAAGAGGAGCAAATTCAATTACAAAAATATAGGTACAAATAAAAGTTAAAGTCGAATATAAAACTGCAAATTTTAATATTTTGTTTGCCTTTAATCGTGAATGACAACTGCTTCTTGTACCGAGATTATTTAAAAAAACGTCGTATTAATATACATAGTTTGATAATATTTTCTCTCGTTACCAATAATATCATCATTCAGTGAATGGCCGCGTATAATAATATAATATAAAGACATCATAATTTTAAAACTATCCGGCTTCATTTTTCGAACCATTCTGATAACTGTTCCGCGACTGTTCAATGTTTTAGCTTTCATTTGAAACGCGATAAAATAACATAGAGGCTTTTTATGCTCGCTACATAACCTTGCAAAGAATCGGCATGGAGATTTGCAAGTCAGTAGTAGTTTATTACATCCAAATACATACGTATGTACGTGTACATATATTTAACATTGCATTGCGATAAATTTGTGCAAACAAAGCCAGCAGTCAATGGAATTTCGTGTCGCCGATACACTCTGTTGACGAGCCGCGTAACTATCGCGCAGGTAATGCAGTTTCCTGCAACGGTACATTACGTGTCGATACTTTTTAATTCCGACAGATGACTCTGCTACCGGTAACTGACAGCTGACAATGCCGCCGCGTTGCTTGAATATCAAATCGTTTCTCGGAAACCAATTTCGGAGAAAGATATGCACGAGGAAGTGTCAGGCATTTATAAAAAAATTTAACTGCGCTAATAGGCCAGGTGGTGATTATGTTCACGGCATGTAAATGCATCTTATTTCGGTCGTCTTACTTTGAAGTTGATTTCATTTAGAAACTTGACCCTTTTCCTACGTTCATAATATACATCTTTGAGTAATTTACGAGTAGGTATAACAAATTTTTTGTTTAATAAAAACGCCGAAGTAGCTTTTCTTTCTATCAAATCAAATAGAATTGTCGTAAATACCATGTCTTACATGTAGACTATTTTATCTCTTATCTGCGGTATTGAAATAGAAACAATGACTCTAAAATGACTTGTCTTTCTCAATTTGCGTAGGTATGCTCAGATAAAGTGTTTCATATGTCAAAATACATATAAAATGTACGGTGAAAACCATAGACGTACTATAAATATAGACTAGTCAATTAAAAAAATAAATCTGTGACATCTAGTCTCTGCTGTCTTCTATTACGTACTACGTACTAAATGTATCAGTCAGAAAGGACAATAAAACATCTTCAAGTTTGTGTTTACTGGGGTATTATGCCGTGTTGTTACGACCATCAGCCCTGATGATGGACCCTGCAATGGGATCCGAAACGTCGGCCCGAAAGGTCGTAACAACACGGTATAATACCCCAGTAAACACAAACTTGAAGATTCTGAGTGGCCGTGAAAACCTAAAAATATCCTTGACAATAAAACATATTTTTTTAGAACGAATGCGTATGAAGTTGTAGCAAACAGCAACAACTTGAAATAGGTCTGTTTGTTGTGTTAGTCGTTGTAATTAGTGATGGGTCCGCTCTGTACTCACTACTACAATGTAGCACTACACTACATTGAAGTGCACACTTCGCACATTTTGATGTGTAGTGCACACTACAAATTACAAACACCAAAGCTATTGAAAGTATAAACTTCAAATAGTACACTTCATTTCAAAGCGAACACTACAAAGTACATACACTTCAAAGTTATCGAAAGTATGAGAAACACATTTTAAATAGTGTATTTTTTACGTGAAATTTTTGGAAAGTTGATGTAGATATATGAAGAAATCTCTGGAATCTGTAACAACCCCCCCCCCCATGGTTTGAAAAATTTTGGGAGCTATGAAGAAATTTTTGGGAAGTTGATGTAGGTAAACGAAGAAATCTCTGGAATCTGTAACAACCCCCCCCCCCCACGGTTTGAAAAATTTTTGATGTAGCTAAATAATGGAGAAATCTCTGGAAACTGTAACAACAACCCCCCCCCCATGGTTTGAAAATTTTTTGGATTCAAATGAAGAAATGTGGGTGGCATTTATTTAAATATTTTTGTCGTTGACCTTTTTTTTTTTAGCTCACCAAATTTTCATTTGGGAAAAAATATTTCTTTTCATTTAAAAATTTACTTCAGTATTACTTCATTTCATTACTGCACTTCATTATTATTACAATTACTTCACTTTATTTACTTCACTTCAATTACTTCACTTCATTTACTTCACTTCATTTCGTAGTACTACAATTACTTCAATTCAAGTAGTTTTTACTACAATTGTAGTGTACACTTTGTAGTCTTCAAACTGGTGAACATGTGTGTGTTGTAGTCTTCATTTTGAAATGTAGTTTTTCCCTTCGCTAGTATACTATTCGCATATTTGAAAAGCATATTTTTATACGGTTATAGGATACTATTTTTTAAAGCTCTTTTGTGCGTTTATTTTTATTTCCTGCTTAAGCAATGTTTTATATGATATTGCACGCGTTAAAGATTTTATATAAATATATTATATGTATATATTCAAATACACGTTATAAAATTATACTTTAGAAGGATCAGCTTTTTCAACTACGGTTTTTGCATGACATTGCATAATATGTCAAATATTTTATTCAAAATGGCAAAGTTTTTCCCTTCGCTAGTTGTAATGCTTCATCACATAATAAAGAAGAGAATATAACATTTCATAGGTGAGTTTTATTTCAATAATTTGTGGAGAAATTCAAACCGAGTTCAGAGTACGGAGATTTCTGTATTTTCTACATTGGTAGTCTATTATATTTTCTCTTTCCTTTTTATATATAGCGCAGCTAACCAACTCCCGCGATGTGCGCCTACCTATGTTCACAGTAATTCGTCTTATCGTTCTGTGTAGCGGATATTTTGGTTTGTAACTAGTCTATATTATAGTTCATCTATGGTGAAAACTTTTTAATACTTTTAACGCAATAAATTTCAATTAATTTGTGAAATCGGGGTACCTACTCAACTCTGTCGGGGAACATGCCCTTGTAAAAAATATCTATGATAAAGATATCGAATCGTGGGAAGGTGAATGTAATAGGTAGGTACAATGCAAAAATGAAGTGCATTTGGGTTACAACTGTATTAGTCTATAAAAGCAGCAATACCTCGAGTCACACTCAAACTGAGATATTTGTTATTAAAAAACTTAATTATGAAAAATATGAGAGCTTGCTTCACGCGCACTGTTGCAACTCTGAGAGAATAGTTTACATAATCAAGTGGTATACTGGAAAATACATTTATTTTAATTCGGAGCGACACCTTTAGATTCTTAAATAGCGAAGGGAAAAACTACATTTCAATAAAGAAAGAATACAACACTCACGTTCACTACTTTGAAGACTACAAAGTGTGCGCTATATTTGTAGTATGTGCCGAAACATTACACATTTATCTACTTCAATAAAGTACATTAAGTGAAGTAATTGTAGTAGGTACTACAAAATTGTATCTGCTACAATGACCTACAAGAAGTGCTACTTGAAAAGTGTGCTACTAGAAAATTTTCTAAACCATGGGGGGTTTCAGTTTCCAAACTTTTCTTAATTTCGCTTCATCAACATCCCAAAAAATAAAATCTTCCGGGGGAGGTGGTGGCGGTTTCAAAAATACGTTTTAGCTACTTCAACTTGCACACAAATCGGCCAAATGTTTTCACAAAATGGAAATGTTAGTTTGGAGTGTGATATAATTTGAAGTGTGTAGTTTGTAGTGTGCAGCACACTTACAAACGTGTGAAGTGTGCAGCACACTTACAAACGTGTGAAGTGTGCGCTTCACTAGAATGTAGTACTACATTTAGTATTTAGTACAGAGCTGACCCATCACTATAATCTTAAATCATATTACATCGTTTTAACACTGTCGACAGAGGCCCGAACTAGTAAAAACGATCGGCAAAGATGTCGGTTAGTTGCGATGTTTTTAAATACCAGCTAAACTTGACCTATTGCAAAAGTAAGGACTTGATGAAAACAAACACCCCTATTCCGAGTATAAAAAACGCGTTAATAACAAATATACGATACAAATGAAACGCCGCAAAGTTTCTATAAGAAATGTCAAGACATCTGTCAAATATTAATATTTCTTTTATAGGTCGACCGCAATCAAAAGACCATTCCCTAGCTTTGTCCGGTAAGAAGAAAGCGGGGGGGAAAGTTGCCTGGCAAGCCCGTATTACAAGCATCGATATGATATTTCAAATAAATAAATATTTTTTAGTTTAAAAAAGGTTACTTACTAGAAAAACTTATTTTGTGTTTTTTTTTTGCATCGTAACAACACACATATTTTTTGCGCACATTTTTTTGAATGCGGTCTGGCTATACTATTGCAGAGACATTGGATTTAATTTCGTTTTTTGGATGCTTGGGATGAAGGAAATAATAGACGAGTGTGAAAAAAGCGGATTACTACAAATTTTTAAAATAATGCTAGCCGTACGCTCCTGAAAAATCACGGCAATTTGGTGGGCGACCGTTGCGTGTTGCCCGAGCCATTGCACGTTGCGCGCTGAATGCGTGTCACACTGTAATTATCTTAAGTTTTAATTCCAGCTACATTCCAGCAAGTTACGGACAGATAGATAACGAAATTATTATATTTAGATTAGTACCTACCTACTTATTGTAAACAATATTCATCGCATTGACGAAGTCTACAGGTCTTTTCATATAAGCTTGCAATTGAGTTAGTGTGGGTACAGCGCGTGATACGTGCATTGTTTCGTTGTGTAAGTTTACGGATACGCCCCAGCGGTCGAAACACAATTGCTATGTTAACGCAAGCTAATGAGAATAGGCTGGAAAAGAGTTGCACTTTTCAATTAATTTGAACCTAATTCGTCGTATTCAAAATACTTAATGTTGATAAAAAATACTGTAAAAATGATATCACCTAACAAAACAATAAAAAACAATTTTGTTTATGTACATATCTCGGATCTGAAGGAGACACTTTAAAAAGTAAGTAGATATACAGGGTTATTTGTAAAACATTAATAACCTCGCAGGACTATATTCCTGCCTTGATTATGAGTCGAAAATGTTCAAGCTATTATGACCATAGTTATCAATAGTTAAGGAGATATGCGACATCAAAGTTTGCATTTTTTTTCAATATTTCCGACTTCTTTTTTGTAAAACGTTGGACTATCATTACAGTAACTTATATCAAGTATGAAAAATACATTCCTTTTAATACAAGTCAAATAAAAAAATAAAAACCTTCAAATTCCAATTGGAAAACATTCCAATTTAAAAATTTTCAGGGTTTTAATCATTTTATTTAACTTCTATTGAAACAAATGAATTTTTCGTAATTAATATTAGTTACTGTAATGATAGTCCAACGTTTAACAAAAAATAAGTCAGAAATATTGAGAAAAAAATGCAAACTTTGATGTCACATATCTCAATAACTATTGATATTAGGTCATGATAGCTTGAACATTTTCGACTCATAATCAAGGCAGGAATATAGTCCTGCAAGGTTATCAATGTTTTACAAGTAACCCTGTATAAGGTCGAATCCAACTCGACAAAAAGGCGGTTTTTGTTGGAGGCGTTTATCATTTCGTTTCAGCATTGAAAACAACACAAATGATTTTTTGTTAATCCTGAGGAACCAGGATAATCATTTTTATATTATCTATTTGAAGGGTAAACAAAAAAATACGTCCGAGTAATATTTATGACGCGTGTCTAACGTTTCAGTTCGCTGATGAATAAGTGACGCAATCAAAATATACAAACATACAGGAGTCGATTTTATTATTTATCAATCTCTATCTATTCAGAATATTTTGAGTTTGTCCTAATTTTTCAGAACACAGTACTCGATTTTGTCTCAGGGACATCATTAATGAAGATATATTATTCGTCTCTATGAGACATGTCTATACTAATATTATAAAGAGGAAAGATTTGATTGTTTGTTTGCATTGAATAGGCTCCGAAACTACTGGACCTATTTAAAAAATTCTTTCACGTTTAGAATCCTACATTATCCCTGATGAACATAAGCGATAGAGTATTTTCAAAAAAGTTAGGGATCCGTATGAAAACTTCGATAATGTAACCAAACGTATGAAAAAAAATACCAAAAAAATCCTTATATCGCGTACGCTGCGGAAATTATTGACATAGAGCAAAGTGATGTATCTACTACAGTTTTATAGAGGACATTAATATCTACAAAAAAGTCTGAGATACCATATATCTAAGTATTACAGTTATGTTTACAATAACTTATGTTAACATTAAATGGAAACATTGTGTTTTAGAGAACAGGGGAACCTATTTTCCCACACAAACCTATTTTTTACTTAATCCTTAACCCGTGCAACGCCGGGTACGACCAGCTAGTATAATATATTTTGATTAATGATGTCCCTGGGACACAAAATACTGTACTGCGTTCTGAAAAAAATTTGGACAAACTCAAAATATTCTAAATGTAAAAAAACTGGTCTAAAAAGGAGTTTTAAAAATTAAAATGATATTTCAAGCGTACTCTAGTGTAATGCTAAGAATTCGGAAGAATCTCATTACACATATAAAGGATATTGCTTTAAAATTTCCAATCAAAAATAGATATCTCATTAGTGACATCTGTGTTTGATTGAGGGGAATGAGAAAGCTTTGGATGCCGGTCGCGCTAATGATAATTACAACACACACATGAAACGGGTTTTAAAACTTAAATATATATATGGAACTTCCAAAAATTTGATAGATGTTGTGTTCTATCATAGGTGGAAATGGTGAATGTTACATTATGTAAAGTGATCGCTTAAGCCAGCCGTATGATAGGTCGTAAGGCCTATGTACACCCAAATGACTTCTGTACCTACTTTCCCATAAAAAATATAATTTCGTCTCTATGAGACATCTATAATATATATTTATTTCTGTCTAACTAACTTAACACACTAACTCAATTGCAAGCTTAGGTATATGAAAAGACCTATCCTGGAGACCGTCGGTATGTTATACATAACCAAACCATCTCAGCAACACTTTCTTTATTCTCTGCACAACATTCACTTTTAATTTGTTAATTCTAAACTACATCTAACAAAGATTTTTCACGCGTGCGCCTAATCATTACCTACCGGCCAGCGTTTCAAAGTTTGCGCACATCTCATACCATCTTCAAAACCTTCACTGACTTAGATGTCCAGAGAGGATTGAATATAAGCATTGCCTTACGATATTCAAGGCTATTCACAACATGGCCCCTCAATACATAACTGACTCCTGCATTCCATTCTCGGCAAATGACAGACAACTAACACTTCGCTCAGCATCAACTTCTAATAAAAATAGGTTAGCTGAAGTAAATCACGTCCACAAAACAAATTTCGGTGATCGTGCTTTCGCGGTGGCTCGACCAAAGTCTACATAATAAATTGAGACAGACAGCTTCCACAGTTCAAAAAACAACTAAAGACGCATTTATTTAGACAATCCTTTAAAAACCTATAGAATCAGACCACTACAACACTAGCTAATGTTTTCCACTCCTAGTGTGCACTCCGCGAAAACACCTAATTCTTCCAGGCACTCCCAACTATTATAGTATTAAACTTTAATCCTATTTCTTGCATGCCACCTAGTGAATAAGTTTTTTTGCAGTAGGTAAGTTGTTTTGTAAGATACTTTTCTGCGTAAAGCGTCCTTGAAGTGAGTAAAACGGCGCTATATAAATTATCCAACTATTATTATTATTAATCCATAGCATTTCCACGCATCCGGCCTACTTTCGTTATATTTTTGTCAATTCCAGGCTTCACATCTATACGTCGGCGCTAGACCCACTAGTCTTGCTTCGTGTGACATATTCCTATCGGCCATGATGGTATTTAGAGCGCCACATACCTACTTCATTTGTCCATTTCGATGAATATAAAATCGGTCGGCCATGTTATTCAGTAATCTATAAATAATTTTCAGTAACATCAGTAGGTAATCTATTCTTTTTAATGTACGTACACTATTTTTGTTGATCTCCACCTGGCGACTCAACCGAGAACTAACGTTTCCGGACATCATAATCGGCCGTACCTATTCTGAAAACAGTACTATTGGGAACTTAAGATTGTCATCCCAACACTTAATAGACGAAAATAAAAATAATAAATAAACGAGACGTAGGTATACTTCGGTGTTTGTTTCTTTCAGTTTCTACTTGAGAGAGAGAGAAAGGGACAATAAATTACATAACTCCCATGACGGTTATCCGTCAAACGTCAAAATATAAATACGAGTCCAACGCAACAATGACAATTTTTCCATAATTTTACATCAGGACGCCGTGGGAGAAGAAATTAATAAGTACATATGAAATAATTCTTTTCTATAAGCTTTAAAATACAGCATTAGTACCTACTTATTTCACGTAATTTTAATCGAAACATGAGAGTTGTGAGGTTACGTTTGCGATAGGTACTTCGGTAATCCGTTTAAAGCTCTGTCGGAGAAATCGATCCATTTTCTAAAATCATTGAAGACATCGGACACCGCAAATAAAGGTTTGAGAGAGAGATATGTGAAAATATACCTCCTTATTTGAGTACGCCGAACACCGTCGTATACCTAGGTCTCGTTAATTTTCTTTTTATTCTCCTATATTAAGTGTTCGACAATCTTATGATCCCAATAATGCTATTTCCGGAATACGACCGAACATAGGCTTGTCAAGATGAACGTGTGTATATCTATGTTATTATATATATATGTATTTGTATATATATCGACTAGGTGTAGACCTCTTTCCATTTAACAAAAACAATCGAATTGGTATGTGATGGCCGTGCGTAGGTACGAGGCACGTTGTTTCGTTGTGTTGGTGTTTACGGGTATAAACACCAACACAACGAAAGAACGTGCCTCGTACCTACGCACGGCTTTCACATACCAATTCGATTGTTTTTGTTAAATGGAAAGAGGTCTACACCTAGTCGATATTCCACCTAATAGGTACTTAATATAGCACGATTGTTATACCTAATGCCGATTACTACCCCAACACTCAAAAATAGACGGGACAAATTTATTTATGCCCGTGTTTCTATGAGAAACGTCAAAACATCTGTCAAATATCAATATTTATATCATTGCGATGAAGATACCTAAGATATTTTATTCGATTACAATGCTCATTAGTTTATATTCTCACCTATAGATGAGAACATCTGTAGTTCTCGAAACAAGTAGTGTACGTAACTCAAGTGGTCTTATACAACTGTTTTATTTCAATTTAATGCCAAATCCATAAATAATTTATAACAACTTTTATAATAATTGAAGTACTTCTTCTTCTTCAACTTTATTTAGACTCACGAGTCTGCTATTGCAGGAGTTTCCTATTGTGATGCTGAATTATAGCTATCTATCTGGTGGACTCAGTACATTTGGTACGCCATGCAGAGCTATGTAACTATGTATGGTAATCTTGTTGTACTCATTCTCTGTACATATTGGCACTAGTATCGTCGACGCTGTCGCCCCCGTCTGACCACATCTTGAACCTCGCAGACCTCCCGGATTGCTGAATTCCTCATGCAGAGTCTTCCCAGCAATAGTACGCAGAGTTCTCATTTCAGTTGTTCTTATCATGCTCTTTGTCTTGACAGTGTCCGCCCTCGCTTCAGTGCCATATGTGAGAACAGGTCGCACCTTGCTATCTGTTCTCATATCTTTATTCCTCCATACAACATCTCTCAGGCAGCCTACCACAACCGCAGCCTTATCTACCTGAGGCCTAACTTCTTTAGGGAGGTCATAAGAGCTGAGCATTTCACTTCCATGATATCCGATCTGGGTTACTTGTTCAATGGGCCCATCACGTACCGAGATTCTGCACTCTAATTTAAGTACTTATTTTATATAATATTCATTAAACACTTATAAAATCCATTCATTTATTGATTTGCGTGATGATAGAAATCTGTTTGACATCTGTGTCGCTTCGACATCAAATAAATAAGTATTTTTTTAGAAAATCCAGACATCGCGGAGGTCAGACACTATTACCAATGCACGTTTAACAAAATATTGATGTATCTTTTCTTTATTTAAAATTATTTATGCGCCATTACTGTACAACTGTTGGGTGTTGAAAGTGATATTGCTTTATGGTCCATGTGGGCATAGTCTACATTAATTAGATCATTTAGATACGCGACTATTTTCCAAAGGTCTCATTTAAAAATGCAGAAGTCGTAAATGTAAATTAATTAAGTAATTGCACGGGCATGAATATTTACGTCCCAATCTATTTTAGATTGTTGGCGAAACCATCACCACTATAAAAGTCTTGCTATTTTAAGAATAAGGCGGGTTGTCTGTTATGTTTGATGATTGAATTCAAAGTTCATTTAACTTGTCAGGCAATCCACACGGACCGGACAACACTATAATATTTGCGCGCACTTAGGGACCAGGCTATCAAACTAATGGAACGCGCACACCCAAACCAGCTTAAAATAGGCATTCATTTGCGTTGTGTAGTCAAAAACATTGCAAACATTTGCAACGTTTGTTCAAGCAAAGATGTGTATTTAGAACTAAAGTTCGTAGAGACACGAAAAGTTAATATTCTATTCTGCGTATTCGCAATGGATCGCGAGACGAAGGAACGCCTTTGTACTGAAGATTCCTTGAGAGTTCTTTAAAGAAGAAAGAAAAAGAATTTAGAATCTTATTATCTTATAGAGAAAATGGAATTATAGGCTAAAAAATTGGCTTTTTACAACGTCTGTAAAGGATTTCTTTCGAAATTTGGGAGGAGGATCAGAGGTCGTTCTCCAATACATGTCCGTGATATGTCATGTCCATAACATGACCAGAGCCACACTCCTCGCTCACTCTAAACAAGGCCCAGGATCAAGAAGAAGCAAAAGAAAATACCAGTTGTGAGTTCATCGGCTAAGACAGAGTTTGCCGTATCCATTGATAATAATTTTTGATAATGTAGGGCATCTCAAAAATCTGGAACACCTCCGAAACCTATACATCCATATGTTTTGAAGATATTCCAGTTCGTTCAGCCATAACATCCATAATCAATCAATGTATATTATAAATGTCTCACAGAGACTAAACTGTATTTTTATGGGAAAGTAGGTATAGAAGTCTTTTGGGTGTACATAGGGCTTACGACCTATCGTACGGCTGGCTTAAGTGATCACTTTACACAATGTAACGTTTGCCATTTCCACCCATGATAGAATACCGTGTCTACTAATTTTTGGAAGTTGTATATATTTAATTTATACGCCACGTTTCACATATGAGTTGCAACAATCCTCAGCGCGGCCGGCACTAAAGCTTTTTCATTCCCCTTAAATGACCACATATGTAGCCATTTAAGTGGAGGACCCCCGAGGATAAAGGGAGGAAGATGTTACAACTCATATGTGAAACGTGGCGTATAATTTAAATATATGTAAAGAAAAATATAATTTTCTTTCATTTGAAACAATGCCAAGCTTCTCTCGTCATTGTGGCTCTGTGTAACGTAGACTGTCTTTGGTCGCTATTATCTATGGATAGTAGAAACCATTGTTAAAAATTATCTATGACTGATCATAGAGAAATTTGATAAGATTGGTTTGAATAATATAAGGTGATTGCTATCGTAATTGTGAATAAGGAACCGGCATTACAATTAGTAACATTAAATGTCGTCTTTCTTTACAGGTAATGTTTTTTTTTGCTAGATACCTACCTTTCATTATGTAAATCTTATGAGATTGATAAAATAAATCTTCCTTTTCATCTTTACGTTCTAATTGATAGTGTCGTAATCACAAGGAAATTATCATTATATACTATATATATATATATATAAATTCTATATATATAATATATATATATAATATATATATTATATACAACACACCTGTGGACAACAATCTATTTGGCCCGAACGTGAATACAGCCCTGCCTGATTATATTTTAATATACACATCTAACGTGGGTAATACAACAATCAGTCGATGCAAAAAATCATCGAAATATATTATTAGAGCATCAGGAAACAGGGCCACACGACGCGCGCTCGTTTCACAATAGAAATATTAATTCAGCGGCGAAAATAAAGGAGGCCATTGTTGCGTCGGGTTCAGAGGAAGTGTCGACCTGGCGACCCGGGAGCGAAGCTTGCCTCTTTGTTGGAAAAAATACCGCATCATTTTGAATATAGAGCGAGTTCGAGCGCGGGTCAAGACGAACAAATGAATGCTGAATTTGATCGGAAATCTATGGTTTAGTGATGCAAATATATCGGTACGTAACCGCGCGGGTAGGTACCTACAATATAACGTGGGTAAATATCACGTACACGGCGTTTGAATTGTACACAAAACTGCCGAAATACACACGTTATGCAAATGTGACAAAGTAAATACACAATTACAGGAACAAACCCGCGGACCCCGTGTATTCATAAATTTATAGTAGATTCCAAATTAAAAAAATTATACGTACTTTCACATAGCTGTAAGTACGGTAATATGAATGAATGGCACGCTAAAAGGAATTAACGGACTGTCTGAATTCCTTGTAAATGTCATAACAATAATCTAAAGATCGAGAACGGCCTATAAAGGTTGAAACATACTACTAAAACGCGACGCGACGCCACGCCACGCATGTCAGTACTTATTAATCTCATATATTTAATATGGTCAGATGCAAGTAAATAACACGCCATTTGAGTTGACATAGTCTTATATTAAGAAACAGCGTTTTAATTAATTTAAGACTGTGACAAAAATGACAAAATGATTCCACGAATTTTACAATATTTTAAAAGTCGTTAATTAATCCGAATCAAAAATGAAATCTTTGGATGTCTGTTATCTTGTAAAAATGTTAATAATAAAATTAAAAAATCATGTTTTTTTATTATTTTCAATGCTCTCAATAAATGTTGTCTTACTACAGTATAATAATAATATAATATACGTGATAAGTAATCTCATAATTGCTTGAAGATAATATTTGTTTGTCTAGTCTTGTGTCTTTGTCTGTCTCAAAAAAACTATTAAAAATACAATTTCCTTTTCATATTTCACTTTCTAATATATTATCTACATTAAAAATAAAAATTGTGGTGCACAATAAGAAAAATATATTATTTTACTGCACAATTTCTTTCGAAGAAATGAATCTTTAAATCGAATTATCTAAGAGTGCCATTTTTTTGACATAACAATGACAAGTCCATAGTTTAAAACTAGGGGTGGGAAGTTATAGATGGAGAAAGCGCTACAGCGAATTGGGAACGTTTCTTAAGAAGAAGTAGGTACCTGATCGTATTCTTACGTATAAGTAAGTCCCCATTAGTAATTAGGTACGCAATTTAATTAAATGAGTGTTGAACTACCAGAGTGCGAGTGACGTAACAATGATACATGATTTGTCAGCCCGTTCCCGGAAAAACCACTTCTGAACGTCGTACGCAACGAGAGAGCAAAATTATGCGTAGTCAATGACAACAGGTAAATCTTGGCAATTATCGCAATACCAGCTTAGCTACAAATAGTTGTCGCAGGACGGGTTTGCAAAATCAAAAAAATTCATCGAATTTTACTATCGAAGTTGTTATTTCACAAGTTGGGCACAATTGGAAGTAAAATACACGCTTTTGTAATATAAAAATGTCTAAAAAGGCGATTTTTTTAACAGCCACAGTACTGTGAGTGATCACAGTGTATGCGTATGTTAATAAAATGTATTGATAAAAATCTGTTAAAAAAATATTTCTCATTTTTTACGATTTTAGACTCAATATGGAAGAGAATATTGAAGGTAGTCGCGCCGTAGGAGGCAGATGTCCTGGCTGAAAAACATCAGGGAATGGACCGGAATACAAAGAGTGGACGAACTATCCGGCTAGCACATGACAGAGAAGCCTATTCTAGATGCTGAGGAAAAACTACATTTCAGAATGAAGACGACAACACGCACACGTTCACCAATTTGAAGACTACAAAGTGTGCGCTATATTTGTAGTTGGTAGTGAAACATTACACACTTCATGTATTTCAATAAACTACACGAAGTGAGCTAATTGCAGTACTACGAAATTGTGCATGTAGCTAAATATTATCGTCTACTACTTACAAAACTACAAGACTACTTCAAACTGTATTACTACAAAATTTTCTAATCTATGAGGGGATTATTTCAGTTTCGAGAGATTTCGTCATTCAGCCACCACATATATTTCGGACGTTTTATCCACATCAAATAATTTTAACAAATCCTCCGTCAATTATGTCTGACGACGGGGAAGGGACGATTTCTAAAAGTTAAATTTCAGTCAATATTATTATTAAGTGTTATTTTAAGTGTGACAGCTGTTTCGGCTTTTAAGGCTTTCGGCTTTCAAACAGTTCCTTACAGGCCGAAACTGCTGTCAAATTTAAAATAACACAAACTAAACACAAAAACCATATATATAAATTTCAAAAAGTCGTTTTACCTACATCAACTTCGTAAAAATCCGCCAGAAATTTCACATTATCATTCTTCAATTTAAAATTTAAGTATGCAATTTGAAGTGTGTAGTTTTAAGTATGCAGTTCACTTACAAGCGCGTGAAGTGTACACTTCAGTATAATGTAGTACTACATTGTAGTACAGAGCAGACCCATTACTAGTAAGAGTAGTGCGTTGCGTTGTACAGTACATTTAAATACCGTGCTGCCGCCATTTCACAACTGAATTTTATTCCCTGACTTGAATGACTTGCCCATTGATATTTTTCCCACAAAATTTTGAATAATGGACGGACAAGACGGTAATTCTAATGTATATTTTAATTAATCAAGATAAATTATAGAAGTCTCACAGAGACGAAGCTATTTATGAGAGAAACGTGCATGGAATTCTTTTGATAGGATGGCCCTTCGCAAAAATTCCGCCAGAAATTTCACACTATGACACTTCAATTTAAAATTTAAGTGTGCAATTTGAAGCGTGTGAAGTGTGCTTCAGTATAATGTAGTACTACATTGTAGTATTTAGTACAGAGCGGATCCATCGCTAACGCCAGAGTGATAGCCGATGTCGGGGGGACCTGATATTGAACAAAAAAAGAAGAAGAAACCGCGTGCATTTTTGGCGCTTCTCTTGATTTGACGTACGTACAGGCAGTACTTGGACAGCCCGCAGCCCGGTCCGCCCCTGCCCGCTGGAGGCTCAAACAAGAGGCACAACCGCTCTAAAGTACAAGGCCGCTGTGCAGCCACGGAGCCCGGCGCTCGGTCAACTCTGGCCGGTTGACCTAAAACGCCGATACGACGGTCGAAGTGCGAAAACGGTAAAAGTTTTGAAAAATCAATCATTACACTTGACAAGGTGACGAGGCACTGGCGTCGTTAATAACCGTACAAAGTGTCGTAAATCCTTAGGCCGGTCGCACTTTGGATACGAATTATTATCGCACGTATTCGTACGATTATTTTCGTACGTACTGAGCGCGCACATTGATTGCGTCTTGCGTTGTCACGATCAGTTACTTTGACATTTCTCCAATGACGTTAGTGCCAAATGAATAATCTGTATCCTCTGGAAAACTCTATTATGCCAGACTCAAATAATGACAAATTTCATGACTATTTATCTGATAGATTCACAAATACTGGGGAGAATCGAAGTGCAACGAGAGCTCATCGGAGAAATATTTAAAAGTGTTTTTGTACGAAGTACATAATTGTATTTTTAGTTGTTTAGAGGTTCTCCGCCATGATCTGCGCTGATGGTCACGCAGTTGAATTACTTTGGTCCCACAAACATTTGTAGTCGTGTATCAAAATGACAAATTTTTCAATATCCATCGTACGAAATTTCCGAACAAATCCGGATCGTGTCGGAGTCGCATCTATACGTGCGTGCACGCACTACTAAATCGTGTACAGTGTGCGATGTTCGATACTACTTGGAAGGTCAGGAATGTACTTGCGTATTCGTACGTATACCTACTACTCAATTTCGTACGAAAACGCATCCGGTGTGCGGCCGGCCTTAAGGTTCTACGACCAGCAGGGGCGTCCGACGCACAGCATTGACGTGTCCAAATAATATTTTATTAAAATACAAATAACCTATCATCTATATAAATAACAATGTAGATGTTCGTTTGTACCAAATCGATAATCTCTGAAAGTTCTTCACCGATTGCTTTGGAATTTTGGCACAACGTTGCATTCAATTACGAGGATGTTTTTGTATACCTAATTTGTTTTCATGTACCTACTTTTAATTTATATAAATAAAAATGTAAATTTTCGATTGTCCAAAATTATTAATCTCCTAAAGTTCTTTTTGACACAACGTTGCATTCGAATTCGCACAAATAATTTTAAAAAAAGGCGCAGGTACCCACCATTACATTAATAAATAATCAATATTAATAAATATTTAGATATAACATATATTCGTTTGTTTAAAATCTTAAATCTCAGAAAGTTCTTCACGGATTAACTTTGACACAATGCTGCATTCGAATATGCGCATGTTTTTATATACCTATATTGTAAAATTAAACGTATTAGGAACGTCTACTTTCTTTTTTCTTTCTTTTCCATTTAACAAGACTGAGCCACAGCAACGCGTGGCCGGGTACAGCTAGTTATAAATATTTTTATACGTACGTTCTAAGAACATAATTACTGGATTGTTATTTAATTAAGATAAATTATAGAAGTCTGACAGAGACGAAGCTATTTACATGAGAAACGTGTATATAAGTCTTTTATGCGATGGCCCAGGGCCTACAACCTGTATGAGCTGGCTTAAGTGGTCACTCTCTTCGCGGACGCCCTTTATTCCTATTACCTTCAACACTCGCCCAATACATTTTCTTAACCATCCTTTCCTCGCCCATACGTTCAAACCATCTCACTCCTTTTTTTATTCTATCTACCACACTACAGTTAACATTACATCCACTTCTTATTTGTTTTCCTCGCTCTATCGACCAAAGATTTTCCACACAAGCGCCCTAGTGATCGCATTTCCGCCGCATTCAGTCAACTTCATTCCTTTTTTGCCAATTCTAGGCTTCACTTCCGTACATCAGGGTTGGCACTAGAACGCCATTATGCACCGCTAGTCTTGCTTCTTTTGACAGGTTCTTATTGGTTATAACTGCACTCAGAGCACCATTTACTTTGTAGAGTTTGTACCAAAACATATATTTAATCTTTGATTTACCTACTGATTCAAGTTTTAGGTCCATATATTTAATCTTTGATTTACCAAAACATATATTTAATCTTTGATTTACCTACTGATTCAAGTTTTATGTCATTCAACAATCAGTCCGACCTCCACCTCCGCGGGTAAAGGTCGTCCTCCTGATGACGTTGGGTAAGTATCCAACGAAACGTCGAGATTCGCTTCTCGGTAATACATACCGTGCGTATAAAATACCCGAAATTACAGTTAAATAAGTCTAACGACCGTAATAACAACCTTAACTCTTTAACATTCAACATTTTTGTTATTCTTGTTCTATTACATTTTAATATAATACGCGTAGCTTTGTTTTGTACTATTTGCAGTTTCTTTCGTTGCTTATAACTTATGATTAAAACTAACTATTGAGCAATCGGCTACCGCCAATTACATGCTGTCAGACACTGCAAGCGGTTGACAGTTGATTGGCATCGGCATCTGCGATTGGCTGTCGCCCATTGCCCGCTGCTAGGCCCCGCGGGCGGCTATAATAGCCGCTACGCCGCCACTGATGTTTGCAATCAGCTGTCGCCAATAGCTCGCTACTAGGCTGTTGCTTGACTCTGTGGCCCGATCGACTTCTGCTTGAAATCAAGCCACTAGGTTCAGCGGAGGGATTTTAAAATCTTTCATAAAAAAGATCTTTTGTCGCGTGAGCCTTTTGTCGTGGACCTTTTCCCATTGGACCAAATGTGCGTGGACTTCGTGTCACGGAATAAATGCGGCACGAATCTGCGGGTCGTACTGCCTGTATACCGGGAGGAGTCTAGATGCTAGAGGCGGGTTCCCTTCGCACAGGCACATACCGTCTAATACACCACCAAACAAACGCAACAATTTATATTAAATAATCCAAAAATTATGCATGTTTTGTTTGACTAACTAACTTCGTCCGAGATATGGATTCCTTCCCTATGATTAATTTCTTTACATTTCTCCGAAAATCTTACAAAAAATACAAATCGATTGTTAGAATAAAAGTAAAACAATCGTCATCACAAATTATTTACTCAAAGGCAGTCTCAACACATCTTTAAAAATGGTATTTTTTGCAAAATATAAGCTTTTTTTTCAATATATATTGTAGATGTCTCACAGAGACATTATATTTTTTATGGGAAAGAAGGTATGGAAGTCTTTGGGTGTTCATAGGGCTTACGACCCATCGAACGGCCGGCTTAAATTATCACTTTACGCAATGTAACTTTCACCGTTTCCGCCCATGATAGAACACCACGTCTATCAAATTTTTAGAAGCTGTATATATTTAAATTTTACAACCTGTTCATATGTGTGTTGTAATAATCCTTAGCGCGACCGGCATCCAAAGCTCTTTCGTTCCCCTTAATTAACCACAGTTGTCACTAATGAGATGTCTATTTTTGATTGGAATTTTTTAGCTATATCCTTTATACGTGTAATGAGATTCTTCCTAATTATTAGCATTACAATAGAATACGCCTGAAATGATATTTTGCACTGAAAATAGTCGCGTAGACCTAGAAAGAGCTGGTAATAAAATATGGTAATGAGCAATAAAAGGATACAGTCGATGACCGCCTTGAGGGACACGTCGTCGGCGGGGATGGGCTCAGAGTATGCCCCCTGGAAGTCCTTGTGCAGGTCGTGGAAGCGGCTGTAGTAGGCGGGGAGCGGCAGGGAGCGGGCGCACGCCTGCGGGTGGAGACATTGCCTGCAACAAGCACAACGGGTTAACACACAATTAGAGGCCGCTTACAAGTATAAATACGTACCCCGCCGTACAACGTGCAAGCAGACGTTATGTTTGCTTTTGAATTTTTTATGAGAGGGTTTTCCGAAGCAGGATTCTCCTACACCTTTGACATGAATCATTTTACATATGAAGACCCCATGGCAAGAAGTTGTTAACTAACATTCAAGTCATTTTGAGATAATTAGACATTTGCATTTCGCCTTTGAAAAGTATGTTGTATTGCTAATTCAAGATTAATTTTTATTGATTTATGTCACTAAAATATCAAAAAAGTATTTACAATGTAAAAAAAGACATTTATGCACAAAAAAATTAAAATATACTAATTTTCCCTAAAAAAATGTAGTTAACAACCATCTTTTCGCCTCTGGAACTCATTTTTAATAGAATGACACCTTTTTAAAATTGGTAAAGAACGAACAACAAACAACTCTTCAAATGCTATCCGTTTTTACCATCCATTATTCATTTCAGTATCCAAATTTGCAAAATACCTGGCATGTTAATTAATAATACAAAACGTGGTATGTGCCATTTGAAATTATTGAAAAATATTTTTAGTTTTTATTAAAAGTACATATTATAATAGTCTCCAAATAAAAACAAATATATGACAGAGAAAAATTTATGTTAACCATAAATATTCCAACCAAATTAAAAAGCGTGTTAATTTTAGAATTATGGCATGAACATGTTATTATTGAAGATTGAAGATTATTGAAGATTATTGTTCTTCCCATTAGTAAGTGATATGATTTTTATGAAAAAGTGTAGTTAACATGTTCATCCCTATGATTTGAACATGTTCTAATTATTTTCAAGTTCTAAATTTATTTCCAATGAAAAGATCGTACAATATTTAGTTTAGAGGGCTTATTAAATCTTTTCTTGCCATGGGGTCTTCATATGTTTAATATAATATTATTTATATATTTTTTTATTAATTTATTTATAACATAGGTATATATACGATTTATGTTTGTGATGTAAATGTTATATTAAACAAAAAATAGAATTTTAGAACAAAAAATCATTTAAAATTTTGATCTAAATTGTCACCAAGATTCTCAATACTTAAGAAGATAATGATAAAACAAGCTGTAACCCGTCAAAAATGACGGTAATTTTACATGTCGCTTCCTAAAGAATAAGTATTTATTTATTTATAAAAAAAGAAAAAAAAGTTTTTATGCTACGAGGTTATGGATGTTACACTAAGTTACGACGGACGGACAGACGGGCGGACGGACAGACAACGAAATTATTAAAATTGGGATAATGTTATGATATGGTCGCGGGATCGTGGTCGTGGGAGGCAAAACAAACGCTTGAAATTAATTAAAGTTTTTATTTATCAGCAAAGTCACTATTCTTTAATTCCCAATATTTCGCACTAACCGCTCGTCTGTAGAGCACTTTATACTTATCTTCCCAGAGTATTCGCACATGTGTGGTCGCACTCATTTTCACTACTGAACGATAGGTACTCTCATAATTTACTGTCGCTGGTTGCACTCGCTAGCCACACTGAATCGCTGCTGATCGCTCTATACACGGTTTCGCCAAAACCTCACAAAAAGAACTGTGCGGTGATTCAATCGCCCCTTATATAGAGAATGCCATTTCGCGAAATTTCGAGAATGATCGAGAAGTTTCTGATCTATTCCCATGTATTTCAGACACCACAAGCATTTTCTAATTTATACATTGTATCCTGATGAAGGGACCATTGGCCCCGAAACATATTGATATTTTCAACAAATTAGTGGTGAAAACGTAGCATATTGTTATAAATTATACCAAATAAATACTCTTAAAAAGTATACTGTCGTAGTGTATAGGTCGCTCTTTATTACAGAAAGATGTCTATACTTATAAAGACTCGTTTTGAAACGAAATTTTAAATAATCGTCTAAAGGAGAGGCTTAATTCACATTATCAGAAAATCAAAAAATCGAATTTTTTAATATATATCCGATGTAATATAACAAAAATTGGATATCTATCCAAACTTTTTTCTCCTTTTTGCACACGTCGATAATAATTAGCGAATTTATTTTGTACATGAATTATTATTTATTAAATATACGAATTGCATACTGAAAAAAGGCTATAATATATGCAATTATTATATAAACGTTATAAAAGTTGTTCTTTATAATGTAGTGTTATGGGTGTTTGTTCCTTTGTGTGAAATAAAATACGGATTATATGAAACAAATTAAACTAAAAAACAACCGTAGTACTTTTTAAAATACAACTAGCGCCATCTATTAACGACCGCAGAAAGTTTTTTTTTTTATATATATCAAAAAAATAAAAATCAAGCCATAAAAATCAAGCCATAAATATTGTGATATACAGGGTTATTTGTAAAACATTAATAACCTCGCAGGACTACATTCCTGCCTTGATTTTGAGTCGAAAATGTTCAAGCTATTATGACCTAATATCAATAGTTAAGGAGATACGCGACATCAAAGTTTGCATTTTTTTTCAATATTTCTGACTTATTTTTTGTAAAACGTTGGACTATCATTACAGTAACTTATATGGAATATGAAAAATTCATTCCCTTTAATACAAGTCAAATAAAAAAATAAAAACTTTCAAATTCCAATTGGAAAACATTCCAACAAACATTTTTTTCAGGGTTTTTATCATTTTATTTAACTTGAATTGGAACGAATGAATTTTTCGTAATCGATATGAGTTACTGTAATGATAGTCCAGCCTCTTACAAAAAATAAGTCAGAAATATTGAAAAAAAATGCAAAATTTGATGTCGCATATCTCCAATAACTACCTATTGATTTGGTCATAATAACTTGAACACTTTCGACTCATAATCAAGGCAGGAATATAGCCCTGCGAGGTTATTAATGTTTTCCAAATAACCCTGTCTATCATGATATATATCCGCGGACATACATCCTCGAACCCTGGTTCACATGTGTGTAATTTTATGCTCTGCGGTGTAGGTCAAGACATATTCAAAGAGAAACTAATATTTTTCTCAAAGATCAAAGATACGGATCGGGCTGCGTATTGCGAAAGCCAGAACGACTGTTGCGAGACTATCGCTCTGCTGTTCTCCGCGCAGGTATTGTTCGAAGCGTTGATTGTCTATTTAACCCAAACAATATTACTGCATTTGAATGGAACGATTTCGTCTATGCAGGTGTTGTGATGTCTGATTGCGAATTGTGAGAAGTGCACAATGGGTCATGTTCGGATTTCGTCAGATTAAGTAGGCGATTACATTGTCGTTTAAAATAGTGTCACCTGGAATTATTGTTCCAATTCTCCTCCCACCTGACCGACTGCGTTCGATTTGCTTCAGCGGCAATTTGGAAATCACGATATATATATATATATATATATATATTTTTTTTTATTTATTTCAAAAAAAATCCTTGTTTACAAATAAAGGTACTTAATACTAATTTAATAATAAAAATATAAGATAAATTACACATTTTTTTGTTTTGTTAAATTTGTGGATTCTCTCTAGGCTCTACTCTACTAGGCTACGCCTGTCCCAGAGTGGCGTTATAGAACACAATTATAATATTTTTTTAAATTCGTCAGTAATATTTATTTTCATAAGGTAGTAATTATGTATCTACAAAGTATCAAGTGCAGTGTTAGTGGTAAGTTGAGTGAGTCATAAGTCCAAGTGTAAATATGTGTAGTATAATTGTTTAAAGTAAAAAGGGTTAAAGTTTTGTTTAAGATTATTTTTTATATAGGTATATATTTTTATTTATAGACATTACTATGCAATTACAGTAAGTATGTTTTCAGTTGCTGTTCTGCCTTTGGAGGTAAGCCAGTTGTTTGCTAAAGCTTTTATTTTATTAATTGAGTATATTCTGATTTCCGGGAAGTCTGTTTTAAATATGTTAAATATTTTAGGCCCTATGTATGAGTAATTTTTCTGTCCATGTGTTGTCTTAGTTTTTGGTATTTCGTCAAGGTTTCGTAATGCTTGTCTAGTATTATGTGAATGCGAGTTACTGGTTGCTGTTAGGTGGTTTGTGTTTTTGATGTAGAAGATGAGGGTAGACTTAACGAACAGCTGTCTAACGCCCAGTACATTAAATTCTCTGAATAGTCTGTCTGATTGGTCTGATAAAGAAGTAAATCTTTTTTTTTTATTTAATTGCGACATTGCAAATAAATAAATTTAACATATATTTCGTGAATGGTATGGAAGAAATAAACAAGAGCATTTCCAGCACAGATAATGCAGTGAACACGACCACCGCACAAGAAGAAAATATGAGATAAGATTACCGTTTAGAAATAAAACAAGATCGCAAAATTCTATCATTCAATTCAACTTCAATTTATTTACTTTTTATATAACATCTACATTACAAACATTTGTTTGATTCGTAAATGTTATAAACAAGTGAGAAAATATACAAACAATAAAATATCAAACATATATTTGGCTACTACCGGGATACCGGTAAAAAAAATGCAAACTTTGATGTCGCCACCTCCATAACTATTGAAATTAGGTCAAGATAGCTTGAAAATTTTCGACTCATAATCGAGGCAGGAATATAGTCCAGCGAGGTTATTAATTTTTTCCAAATAATCCTGTATATTATGTATTCTAAACTATTATTTTTCTCAAAATTGCCGGGTCAGATTTTGACGCCCCAAATAAAGACCACAACAGTGACGCTATTGGTTCGTGGACCACTTATGCCCAGCGTCCTTTTTGACAACTAATGGATGCGCGCGCATTTCGTGGTCTCGCATTTCCGCTACAATGTGCACGCGCAACTTCCGTTACAATGAAAATTTTACCCTCAATGCGCCAAGAGAAGACAACTTCAAAAATGATATTTTGATAGCTGTTGAAGGGGAAAGTTTGTGTTTTTTTTCGCAATCGTAAAAAAGCTAAAGGTACTGATACAGATGCTTATTAGTGGCACATGAGCATGCGCAGTATTGACCTTCTTTAGCCCTTGCTTATTAGTGGCATGTGTCTACGCACATTGCTAATAATGAGCATGCTCATTAGTGGCATTCTCAAAATCAATCGCCGGTCAATGAGATCTTCTCAGTCCGCGACAGATGAAACAAATATAGCGCGTTGGGGAGATGATAAAACATTACTTTTCGTGACTTATTATAGAAATCACTGTTCAAATATCTGTGGAATACTCGGTCACCGCTTATAATATAGCAAGAAATAATGTGTATGAAACTTTATTAAAAGACATTAAAGATTCAAATCTTACAATAAAAATTATAACAACTAAAATCAAAAATATTTTGATTTATTGGTTCACTTGAATTTTCTGTTTCAGTTTGCAAAGTTTTCATTTTGAACTAGAGTTCCTCTCTATTCCATGACAAGAGCATGCCACTAATAAGCATGAGTGTTTGATTGTTAGCTTTGAGCATGCTTAAAATAAACATGCTCAAAGCTAACATGTTAGTTTTGAGCATGCTAATGAGCTCGCCAGTAATAAGCATGTGTATCTGTACCTTAAGATATCGGTCAGCGGTAGGTTTCCTATTTCGGACGTAAAAATGCTAGAAGAAATCTAGAAACAGATTACCGACTCACCTGAAAGGCAGCTGTCCATTAGTGACTAGATGAAAGTGTGGGGAGTCAGGGTCGATCTGTAGTGATCTGATGTATCTATCGAACTGGAAAAAAACAGAAATAAAACAATATTAATCACTAAACTATTTATTATTAGTAAATTGAATAATTTGTTGCAATCAGTTTTTACAATCAATACGTGCATTTGAATTGAATCTCAGAGCTGAGAAATAACGAATGTGTACATATTAGCGAAGGGAAAAACTACATTTCAAAATGAAGACTACAACACACACACGTTCATCAGTTTGAAGACTACAAAGTGTACACTACAATTGAAAGTAAAAACTACTTGAAGTGAAGTAATTGTAGTACTACGAAATGAAGTGAAGTAATTGAAGTGAAGTGAAGAAATTGAAGTGAAGTAATGAAGTAATTGTAAAGTAACGAAGTGAGGTATTTTTTCCCAAATAAAAATTTGGTAGGGAGGGGGGTTGTTACAGTTTCCAGAGATTTCTTCGCTTAGCTACATCAACTTCCCAAAAATTTCACGTAAAAAATGCACTATTTTAAGTATGTTTCTCATGTAACTTTGAAGTGTATGTACTTTGTAGTGTTCGCTTTGAAATGAAGTGTACTATTTGAAGTTTATACTTTCAATAACTTTGGTGTTTGTAGTTTGTAGTGTGCACTACACTTCAAATCGTGCGAAGTGTGCACTTCAATGTAATGTAGTACTACATTGTAGTAGTGAGTACAGAGCGGACCCATCACTAATACATATGACTTCGGTACTGATAAACGATGTTAACCAAAACAGAATAATTTAACTAACCTAACCATCTCGCCGTTTCCCCGCAGCGGTAGGCAGAGACGACAGAACGCCATATTCTTCTATCTTGGCACACCACTTTTTCTTCGGCTACATTCATACATCTTCTCGTGCAAGCTCTACGGTTGTTGAGGCTTTTAACGGGGCCATCCTCCAGTATTTGTAGTATTTGATCATGTCGAGTCTTTCGCGTACGCCCTCTATTCCAGTTGCCTTCAACACTCGCCACATATATTTTCTTAACCATCCTTTCCTCGCTCGTACGTTCTACATGACTAAACCTACACAGTACAGCCAGTATTACATCCGCTTCTAATTTGTTCATCCCTCACTCAATCGACCGAAGATTTTCCACACAAGCGCCTCGGTGACCGCATTCAGTCTGCTTTGATTCCTTTTTTGACAATTCCAGGGTTCACTTCCATACATCAGAGTTGGCAATAGAGCGCCGTTATGTACCGCTAGTCTCGCTTCTTTTGATGGGTTATTATTGGTCATAATGGCATTCAGAGCACCATTCGCTTTGTTTAATTTGACAACTCATCATAATTGAGTCCCATCCAACTGAACCTTCCTCGGTATTTCACTTCATTTAGTTATTTACTAGCTGTGCCCGCGCGGCTTCGCACCCGTAGATTTTTATTACACTGTTTGGATCGTCACAGAACTTTCGCGAACCTTCTAGAACATTCTCCTTCCAAAACTTTCAAGAAATTTATCGAATGTACAAGAAACCTTCTAGACACACCGACACATTTCGCCACTCAGTTTAGAACCTTACAAAACTTTCGGGAATTTTCTAGAACCTTCTCCTTCCAGAACTTTCTAGAGCAGGATTTTCCGGAACCTTCTAGACCCATCGACAGTCAGCGCGCCTAATTTGAAACAATCTGAAGCATTTGCGGCCTTCCCATAACAAAACAATGTGCTGGAAAGCACATTTTCGTCACCCACTCCCACCCACGCATAGCCACCCCCACCAAACTCCCATATTTTCGATGTGACATCAAGGGATATCCATCACCATTACATACCGACACTGGGTGGTTGTGGATGGTGGTGAAGAAAACTTGGCGGGTAAGGAAACACGGGTTTCTTTTTATTTATATATATATATTGATTTACCTATTCACGAAAAACTTACAGTACTAATTGAAATCACTTAACACTCGTGTAGATTTTAATAAATAAATGGACCATCGCACAAGTTTCCACAGAATTAACAAATTAAAATATTTGCTACACAATAAGAAAGACAATAAAAAATTAATGGTAAAAACAAACAAAGAAAATCGAACAATAAAAGGTAAAAGGAGGATCCCGAATGGGAAAGAAAGGAAGGATCTAATTTATAAAAAGAGGAAGACAAGGGAAAATAGAGCATACAGATATGTAAGCATACATATACGAGGTCTAATTTAAAAAAATACGAATTTTTATTTTTTTGGGATAATGTATGCAAAAACCACAAACCGCAAATTGCTTATATCCGCCCCATGCTCTTGATTTACATACGCATACTGTGATCGCTCTAGTACTCTAGCCGGTTACAGTTTATAGTCATTTTTTTAAAAAAGCGCCATTTAATTTTTTTAAATACAGGGTATATGTAAAACATTAATAACCTCGCAGGACTACACTCCTGTCTTGATTATGAGTCGAAAATGTTCAAGCGATCATGACCTAATATCAATAGTTATGGAGATATGCGACATCAAAGTTTGTATTTTTTTTCAATATTTCTGAATTATTTTTTGTAAAACATTGGACTATCATTATAGTAACTTAAATCAATTACGAAAAATTCATTTGTTACAATACAAGTTAAATAAAATGATTAAAATCCCGAAAAAATTCCAATTGGAATATTTTCCAATTGGAATTCGAAGGTTTTTATTTTTTTATTTGACTTGTATTAAAGGGAATGAATTTTTCATACTCGATATAAGTTACTGTAATGATAGTCCAACGTTTTACAAAAAATAAGTCAGAAATATTGAAAAAAAATGCAAACTTTGATGTCGCATATCTCCATAACTATTGATATTAGGTCATAATAGCTTGAACATTTTCGACTCATAATCAAGGCAGGAGTGTAGTCCTGCGAGGTTATTAATGTTTTACAAATAACCCTGTATACCTACCTACCTACCTATATTTTTTCTTTTTAGACCCGTCGCGTTAAATTTTGTGATAAATTCGAATTTTGTCTAAGACGTGTTTTTTTTTAATACCATCGCTTTTAACCTCAAAACTCAAACGTCATTTTATAGTAATACCTATAACCAACAGATGTCACCGGCATGTACAATGTCCGATGAAATAACACGTCAGCATTTTAAATATTTTTTTTGAAAAATTAAACGATTTTTGGTCAGAAAGTGGGTCAAACATTGATTATAAGATATCTGGCTGGCAAGTGAAGCTAAGTAAAAATTCTAAAAGTGTATTGTTTAATCATGTTTTATTCATGTTTTTTGATGTGTAACTTCTTTCCTCTTCTTTCCTTTCTTTCCTCTCGCTCTCCTGCAATCTGCGGCAGCGATTGAAATAATGCGCCAGGGAAGCGCGCGCAATTTCATTCAACCAATGAGCGCGCGCGATGAAAAAAAATCATCGTTTATAAACAAATCAATGTCCAGCAAGTGACGTCACAGCGAAGACGCACACTAGCAACAAACGCTTCTGATTTTGTATATATGCTCCGGGGCTGGTGCCAAGCGTGTGGATGTTGTAACTTTGATATATTTTGGCTTATATCTTCGAAACTATCCAATAAATACATTTTTATTTACGTTAATGTTAACCATCCATAATGATTTACGTTTTCAAATTTTATGTAATTTATGTGATTATTTTTAAATATTCATTCAAAGTTTTCATACAATATGTATGGTGGCACACTACCGCCATCTATGAAAATAAATAAAAACATGTAATTGACCAAATACATTTCTAAACAAAATGCGAATGAAGATAGACGGTACCTACCAAAATTCAATAGTTAATAAATGCACACACGTTTTCTTTACTTGTATTTACCAATTAATAAATATATAAGTATAAGCTTTTTTAAATTTTGAGTTTCTGTCGCTGCTCAATTGATATTTTTAATTGTGTGTGAGATGTCAACTGTTACATACACATCATATGCGACTACTGTAAGGCCCGCTCGTTTTTACTCCCTTTATATTAACTCATAGCGTCTGCTTGCTTGCCGTCAAAAAAAACTTTGGATCGATTTTTGACCCTTTTCCCGTGATCCAATCGAGCTGAAACTTGGCAAGCAGACTCGTGGCGACGATCAAGAAGATCTGTCAAATTTTCTTTAAAATAAATTAATAATAATAGTATAATTTCGGATTTTTAGAAATTTTATTGGTTTTTTCAAATTGGAATCATTAGAAAAGTTCGATTACGGCGGCCCGATAACGTCGCGGAATATTTTCGAAATTTGAATTACTCCGTCGGTATACATGATAGGTACTTCACTACGAATGTTGAAAATCTAAATTGACTGACAAATGTTTTTAGAATTTAATCTTCAAAGCATGAAGTGTCTTATCGAAGCTCAAAACATCTGACATTTTAGAAATATATTAAATTCCTGTAAGTTTAGTGTTATGTTATATGTTTTAATTCGTCTTTAATTATTGTTATATTTTACAAAGAAAGGGAATGTAGTAAAAACTTGGTTTTTATGGGTTAGTTTATTTCGTCTAATGTCACAG
This sequence comes from Agrypnia vestita, assembly GCA_016648135.1. NCBI lineage: Eukaryota > Metazoa > Arthropoda > Insecta > Trichoptera > Phryganeidae > Agrypnia > Agrypnia vestita. The sequence continues at coordinate 40,909 of JADDOH010005882.1, forward strand.
TAGGACTAGACACCAGGGTCAATCTTCATCTATTGAAAGTTTGTTGAAAATAAAATAATTACGCGCACTTAAATGTTACGGAAGTTGCATCACGGATCGCTAGATGGTGGTATTTTTTCGCAGCGTATCTGACGGCAGGCAAAGTGACCGGGAATTACGCAGCGAATGCGAGAACAACCGGAAGATTTCAACACGAATAGCGCGGCAAATGACAGGTTATAAAATAATACGCCGCGACATCTTGACTGGTTGCGAAACGTCACAACTGACGTCTCCGAGGCTTCCCCGCAATGACTCAAGACTAGTGATGGGTCCGCTCTGTACTCACTACTACAATATAGTACTGCACTACATTGAAGTGCACACTTCGCACGTTTTGAAGTGTAGTGCACACTACAAACACCAAAGTTATTGAAAGTACAAATAGTACACTTCATTTCAAAGCGAACACTACAAAGTACATACACTTCAAAGTTATCGAAAGTATGAGAAACATAATTTAAACAGTGCATTTTATACGTGAAATTTTTGGGAAGTTGATGTAGATAAATGAAGAAATCTCTGGAAACTGTAACAACCCCCCCATGGTTTGAAAATTTTTTGGAATCGAATGAAGAAATCTGGCTGGCGACCTTTTTTTTTTAGCTTGCCAAATTTGGGAAAAATATATTAACTCACTAGTACTACATTACTTCATTTCATTACACCTCACTTCATTAATACTACAATTATTTCATTTCATTACTTCACTTCATTAATACTACAATTACTTCATTAATACTACAATTATTTCATTTCATTACTTCACTTCATTAATACTACAATTACTTCATTACATTACTTCACTTCAAGTAGTTTTTACTACAATTTTAGTGTACACTTTGTAGTCTTCAAACTGGTGAACGTGTGTGTGTTGTAGTCTTCATTTTGAAATGTAGTTTTTCCCTTCGCTACTCAAGACTACATACACATCAGTAGAAAAGTCTCGGTGGCGACAGTTTTATTATAATATACAATACTATGATCCTCCCACACGTAGATTATTGTTCCAGTATATTATTTATAACCAACGAAGGAATGCTAAAGAAACTACAAATAGTACAGAGCAATGCGCGTAATACTGAAGTGTAATAGGAGAACCAAAATAACAATAAATAAAATAACAATAAAAATTCCATAAAATCCCTCCTCTATCATATCGCAGATGCATACAAGATCTGTGTTATCTTTATAAAATCTTGAATAACTTGGTTGACTCGCCCTATTTATTAGAGCAAATAGGTTTAAGTTGTCCTACATACTCAACGCGTTCGAATAATTCATTTTACGCAAACTTTGGTAGGACTAACTACTTAAAAAACTGCTTTGTAACCCGTTGCACCGCAAAATACAATATGTTAAATTCTACAAATAATCTAGACATTTTTACTGACAATTTGCTTTTATTTAAAATGAAACTCCGTAATCTCATTTATGACTATTGATTTGATACTTCTTTAATTGAATCCCATTCCCTCCCTCTCCCCACCCCTCCCATTTTATGCATTATCATAATTTAAATCTTTGAAATATTTATTATTTATCACATATTCTTTATCATTGTTTTTTATTTAGTTTTTTTTACCAGCTTCGAGGAAACTTTACTGGTCATACTCGCGAATATTTTTTTGATATATAAAAAAAAATAATTGTACCGTAAAAAAATAAATAAAAATAAAAAACAAAAATGTTGAATGCCTTAGGAATGGATACCGTAAATCAAAGAATAAAATATAATATAATGGTGCAAATATTTAAAATTAAACATGGATTAGTACCCAAATACTTTGACTACAGGATGAAGCTGAATAAGGATTTTAATTCCTACAATACAAGAGGAAGCGACAACATAAGGCTATCAAAGAAAAAGAAAAACACCTCACAAAATTGTACGATGTATAAAGGTAAAAATTTTTCGATAGCCTGCTAAAGGAAATTCAAGACATGGAGAATATAAGGAGATTTAAACTGGAGTGCAAAAATTTTATTGTAAAAACTTTTAAATGATCAAGTGGAATTCAATATGTCTAAGTGAAATCATATATTAGCCCACACAACATTATGTGTGGAACTAAATAATTAAGATAAATAAATAATATCAACTACCTATAACTTTTACATGCCAGTTCCTAAAGAATGAATATTTACTTATGTATAGCCGACGCACATGAAATAGTAATGACTTATATCAAAATATTTAAAGAAGTATTCCATCGTCACACATTTTTCTAGTAAATTGTCACGGATATCATTATTGTATTTCCACATTGATTCGTGTAAAAAATCTTATCCATAAACCTTACAGGTTTCTATTATACTTTAAATAAAAAGAAAAATTTATTTTCTTCTTCAAACATAACAAAATTATTTTGTGGTGACATTATAATTATAATTTATAGAAATTTACTTTGTATGCACCACTTTTTTATTGAAAAAAAATTCGGCATGTTTCAAAGCCAATGGCTTCTTCCTCAGGATAACAAATACAAAATTAAATTAAAAAATCGAAGTATAGATAATCAAAATATTAAAATTTTATATATGGAAATGAATAGTAATAAAGTACCTACTTAACATGAAAATATATTTAAAAGATAACTATTTGTAAAAATGACCTGGTTATTTATAACATTCAATTTACTATTAACACTTTTTCTCATTTCCAAAATTTCTAATTTATCAAACTGTGATTCTGTATAATTTGTATGTAAAATTTGCAAACCCTTATTAATATCAAAAGAATGATCCATAGCCAAAAGATGGTTAGAAAATTCAGAATAATTGTTTCTATTTAAACATCTCAAGTGTTCCTTAACTCTAACTTCAAAATTTCTGCATGTTGAATTTTTTTCAATAAAAAAGTGGTGTATACAAAGTTACTTTCTATAAATGATAGAAAAATGTATGTTAAAATTTTACAACATATATGCAATTTGTAATATTTCTTTTTGAAGATAGCAACTTATTCTATCTTCGATCAACAATTGAGCAACAGAACGTAAGCCCTATTTTATTTTGTTGGGAGATAATATTGATACATTCTTCTGTCACGGGCGGGACAAAAAAGACATCCATTTAGTTATAAGAAGTGTTTAACAAAAACATTTCGTTTATGTACGAAGATAGAATAAGTTGCGTTCTTCAAGAAGAAATATTACAAATTTCATATACACGAGTGGGACATAATTTCATATATGTCCCACCCGTGACGATGGAATGCCTCTAAACATGATTTTTATATTTCCCCTGCCGGCGGTTAAATGTACTATTCTAAACCCTGGCCATTGGGTGGAACGCAAAATGTTTCGCGTCTTTGCTAAGTCTTGTATGTACCGTATTATTGACGGGTAATGCAGGCTCCGCGATAGCAACATCGCTATCGTTGCCGCCTTCGGGTTTGCCCCACCTTCTGCCGTTTAATTTGGTTTTTTGAGCCGTGAATACGAACGAAATTACGGACGTTACACTAAATTACGGGGACAGACAGACATATAGACGGACGGACAGGTAACGAAATATTGTTAAATGAATATTGAAAAGCATTGGAGAAAAATCGTATTTCTAAATAATCATTTTTCACTTCTTCAATAAACGCAAAATGATTTTGTGGCGACATTTTTAATATAATTAACAAGAATATACTTTTTGTATGTTGTGGACTACGTGAAATAGGACATTATTTATAATGCTCAGACAGTATTAAAATGACAACCCGTAAGTATTAAAAATTAGAGTAGCTTGTTGGTCTTGTGGTTAAGACGTGGTCGCCTCGTGATCCAAAGGTCGCGGGTTCGAACCTCACTTCAGACTAGCACTACCCCATATTTGAAGTTTATTATAATAAGGTAGTTAAATTAATTAAAAGTGTCGTAAGCTAAGATAAGGTAGTTAGTAAAAAAAAGTGTAATGCATCTAAAGCAGATAACTGCAAATAATCCATAAAAACCAAGTTTTTATTATACTTCCTTTCTTTGTAAATTATAACAACAATTAAAGACGAATTAAAACATATAACATAACACTTAACTAACAGTAATTTAATATATTTCTAAAATGTCAGATGTTTTGAGCTTTGATACGACACTTCATGCTTTGAAGATTAAATTTTAAAAACATTTGTCAGTCAATTTAGATTTTCGACATTCGTAGTGAAGTGCCTATTATGAATACCGACGGAGTAATTCAAATTTTGAAAATATTATTATATTTTCTGCCGCTATGCTAGTAATCAAACTTTTCTAATGATTCCAATTTGAAAAAACCAATAAGTTTTCTAAAAATCCGAAATTATACTATAATTATTAATTTTTTTTAACGAAAATTTGATAGATCTTCTTGATCGTCGCCACGAGTCTACTTGCCAAGTTTCAGCTCGATTGGATCACGGGAAAAGGGTCAAAAATCGATCCAAAGTTTTTTCGACGGCAAGCAAGCAAGCAGACGCCACAAGTTAATATAAAGGGAGTAAAAAAAGCATAGATATCTGTGAAAACTGGGCGTTTGATGAGGGAAAACGCAAATATTTTAACTTTCGCGCTGTTCAAACAACCGGCCCTAAGGATTTGGAAAAAAATTAATTCCCACTGTTTCTGCGCATCATTCCTGTGCTAAGTGCTTTATCTAAATTTTTTCAATAACTCTTTACGCTCGAAGAATTTCTTCATGACGCCTCCGCTAATTTGAATTATTCATCGAGTTGGGCATTTCCTCGCAAAATATTGACACTTTTGCGGCTTTTCGCGGCGTCACAGGTCAATCGTTTGCCCAAGTCGTAGCCGGAAGACACTCCAATGGCTGCCTATCACTAAGTGGTATGCCAGGCATTATTATTTCGCCGCTTAAACATATACAAAGCCATTTGCAGTCACCTTCCGAGGTGCCTGCCGCCATTGTAATGGAGATGTTTGGCGCAACCACGCGGTTTAACAGCGCACTGCGATCAATCATTACCGACATTGGCTAGACAAAACGATCAAATTTCATCTCAACATTCTCCATATTTTCATTATCATCATTCTTGACACTACAACCCTTGGTGGGTCTTGGCCTCCTCAATAATCTTCCTCCACTCATCTCGGTCTAGTGCCAGCTCTCTCCAGTTCCGAAGCTCCAAGGCAGAGATGTCTTTGAAGACGTTGTCACTCCATGTTAATTTTGGCCTTCCTAAGCTCCTTCGCCCTATTGGCCTTGAGTTCAGCAGGGAGTGCTTGATGCTCCGACATGACCCAGCCACCGAAGTCTTCCCAGTTTTATAAATTTTGTGACGTTTGGCTCCTTAAATAGAGTATGGAGCTCATTGTTGTAACTTCTGCGCCAAAGTCCATTTTCTAGAACCGGTCCGAAAATACGCCTCAAAATTTTCCTTTCAAAAACGTCCAGTACTCGCTCATTACTCTTAGTTAGTACCCACGTCTCAGCTGCGCAAGTGAGCACTGACCTAATAAGCGTTTTGTACACTAATATCTTGGTGTTTCTGGTCAGCAGTCTGGATTTTATCTGCTTTTGTAGACGAAAAAAAAAAGAGCGATTTGCGCTCACTATGCGCTTCTGGATCTCCTCTGTAGTATTATTGTTGCTTGTTATCACGTTTTTCATATTTTATTTTATTTTCGTTCTTTTCATATTTTTCATCATTTTCATTTTCATATTTTAACACTCTAATATTCAAAAATACGTGTTTACCGCCTTGTAGATGTGGCTTCTTCTTCTTCATCTTCTACCCCTTAGGTACTCTATTGGGCACCGCATATGAGGTTCCAACTCTTCCTATCTTGGGCTGCGCTCTCCACGTCAGCCCAATTTAATTGCAACCTCGCTTCGCGGCAGTCCTCCATGTTTCCGCCAGTTCCTCCTAGGACAACCGCTTGGTCTTCTGCCTTCTGGTCATGCCTGGAATACCCGCTTTGGAAGTTTATCTTTGAGCACTTTATTAAAATTGCTGATATAAAAATGCAAGGCATTGTCGTTAATTGCTATTCAGCTCTATAAACAAACAAAAAACACAAAAGTATTCGGGATACCGATCCGCAGGGATCCCGCGGGATTGGAAATTCTAATCTCGAGGGATCCCGAATGGGCAATCCCGACTCGGGATTGCATTCCCTAGTAGGGACCGTCAGTATATTCTACAGAAATGGTTACGTACATACTCATTTGTAATATGCCAATGATGACAGTAAAATCGAAAACTCTGTTACCTTCTAGAATAGTCTACAATTATCTACAAACTTCGAGAGACGACTAGAACAGAACTTTCTCCTAAATACTAGAATAATCCAGGAGGTTCGATAATCCAGTTTCTGGGTATAAAGAGTGCCGATCTAGGCCGCTGCAGATTCTTGTTTTGACAGTTCTTTCAGTGCAAAGTGCATCGCGGACGACGGCTGGGTGTGCCCAGTCGTGAAATTGTGAAGCGTAAGTTAGTGGCGAAATAATAGGTGCGAGAATTGGATGGTATGTTCTAGTGAATGTTAAATAAAGTGTTCATGTACGAGTGATATATTACGGAATATTTAAATAATTGTTATGATTTTAATTCGTGTTAAGTGACTTTGTACATTGAATAATCAATTAATGAATCGCTAATTAATTTCCAGTGTTTTCATTTATCTACCAAAGCCACCATCCGTGAAAATATAAATAAACTTTGATTTTATATTAATTTTATTGCATTTATTTATTAAATTATATCAAAAGATATAAACGCAAAATGCAAAATGATTAAAAATGTTCTCAGATTTTCACGGCCGTTCAGAATCTTCTGTGTATAGTTTTCTGGGATATTCTGCCGTATACGTGTGCAATATCCCAGAAAACTATACACAGAAGATGCCAAATGATTTTTTTTCATTTTCTTAAATCACAATAAAACAACTCCCCCATCCATCGACTACTATTCTGAAGTTTTAGATTTTATTTTTAGTTTAGTTTCAGAAGTTGAAGAGATAGAGGTCTCTCTACGAGTGCACGCAAAGTTTATTTTGTCCATGCACGATATTGAAATTGATCACAGTGCCGCGTCAAAACCTGCTGCACTACAATGCCGACTGGCCGAAGATCGAGTTAGTTATTCTCATCCGCGACCGGTTAACAGTGGTTGTTCGTGGTTGGTTAGTTACCGCTATCTGTGCCTCTCGGAACAAAGCTTTGGCGGATTGGTTGGTTAAGTTAAGACTAGGGCAGCAATTGCGCAATAGGCTTGTGCGTCGTGTTAATAAAAGATAAACCCATAAAAACATAGTTCTGATTAAAAATCTTTATAAAAGAACAATTTTATTATTACTAAATAAATTATTTTACAGAATAACAACCCGCTTCGCATTGCAGCAATCTATACTATCTATACTATTCCAAGCTCCAAAAATATTCAACATTCTCAACGCAAAACTAAAAACTTGTAGCCACAGTCTCGCATATTTTGCTACTTATAACTTATATTGTTTAATGTATGTTCTTTTTAATTTTATGATATATTTTTTATGTAAAAGCCTATAAGCATTGCTGCTCGTTACTATATATTTTTAATTTTTATTCTCATGTTTTGGTGCTATTCCTGATACTTTTTATATTTTGCTACTTTTAACTAATATTGTTTAATGTATGTTCTTTTAATTTTATGATATATTTTTTATGTAAAAGCCTATAAGCATTGCTGCTCGTTACTATATATTTTTAATTTTTATACTCATGTTTTGGTGCTATTCCTGATACTTTTTATATTTTGCTACTTATAACTAATATTGTTTAATGTATGTTCTATTAATTTTATGATATATTTTTTATGTAAAAGCCTATAAGCATTGCTGCTCGTTACTATATATTTTAATTTTTATACTCATGTTTTGGTGCTATTCCTGATACTTTTTATATTTTGCTACTTATAACTAATATTGTTTAATGTATGTTCTTTTAATTTTATGTTATATTTTTTAGGTAAAAGCCTATACACATTGCCGCTCTTTACTTTATATTTTTAACTTTTATACTCATGTTTTGGTGCTATACAAATATTGTTTAATGTATATGCTTTTTGAAATTTATTTTATATTCTTTATGTAAAAGCCTATACCTAATGGGCGTAAACAAATAAATAAATAAATATTTTTCTTCAAAAGTGAAATTCTGGCTCCACGAAAAGGGAAGAAAGCATGAACAAAATAATAATACCAAAATTTGAAAAATACCTGTATGGATATATATTTTAATCTTTTCAACTACTTTTATATATTTTCTTTTACTCACTATCCAATTTACATCATTTTTTTAATGTCTATAATGTAGAATTAACACTATTATTAAATTTGTTAATTATTAATTATTATTATTATCTACTTATTTTTTATTGGCACTAAGATTTATTTATATAATAACTGCTTTATATAAATAATAAATATTCTTGCACATATACTGTACCTACTGGAAGAGCGCTCTCTGCTATAGCACAGTATATTACTAGTGTAGCAGGCAGGGCGTCAAATTAATGTAATTAATTAATGTAGTGTTTAGTTTGCTGCCAAGACTCTCAGCAACAGTGAAACATGGTTATATATTTTTGTAAACACTATAAAATGTTGTCACCTATAAATGTGAAATCTCTGAAAATCTATCTATCTATACTAATATACATAAAGAGGTAAAGTTTGTAAGTTTGGATGTAGGTAGATAGAGATAATCTCTGAAACTAATAATCCGATTTCAAAAATTCTTTCACCAATATCTTAAATGGAATAATAATAATAATAATAATAATTGGATAATTTGTATAGCGCCGTTTTCGCGAAATACTCACCTCAAGGGCGCTTTACACAGAGAAATTATTATCTTACAAGACAACTTACTGCTAGAAAAGAAAAAACTTATTTACTATTACTTATTCACTAGGTGGCATACAAGAAGTGGAATTAAAATTGAGTACTATAATAGTTTGTGAGTCCCTGAAAGAATTATGTGTTTTCGCGGAGTGCACAATATGAGTGGAAAACATTAGCTAGCGTTGTTGTGGTCAGATTCTATAGGTTTTTATAGGATTGTCTAAATAAATGCGTCTTAAGTTGTTTTTTGAACAGTGGTAAGCTGTCTGTTTCTCTCAGTTTATTAGGTAGTTTGTTCCATAACTTTGGTCCAGCCACTGCGGAAGCACGATCACCGAAATTAGTTTTGTGGACGCGATTTACTTCAGCTAACTAAATGGACCTTCAGGTTGGACATTATCCCATTAAAATAAAATGACTTTTCGTTACGACCTATATTACAACTAAATTCGACGAAAAAACGGTCGAGCGATGCGTTTTTTACGAACTCTGCTTTAACAGTAAGAGATATTTAAATACGTTCTATCGAGAAGTTGCAGAACTTAAAAAGTTCTATAAAAAAGTCCACGACGACATATATATATATATATATGTTAAGGTTAATTAAATAATGGATAAAATATATATTTATAATTAATATTAATCTTTCAGGGGTAATTAAAGTAGGTTAAATGTTAAATTCTTACTAAAATAAATTTGCTTATCGTCAGGAAAATTTTATGTAGATAAAAATTGCCTTTAACACAATATTGTTTGGACAAGTAGTTTAGATTATATTGATTTTTCAGTGATAGTCTTATAGTCTCAAACTGCATAGAGGTAAATTCTAAAGTGTCCATGACTTTAATAATTTTAGAACAGTGCGAGAAAGTAGGTGCTTGCCGAGCCTCCGAGATAAATTTGCATTTTTTTGTGTGCGTGTATGCATGTGTGACCCCGATATATGTAAAAATGCAATGTCATCGACGTCGAGTCGACGTGCAAAATTTCAGCTCGATTGGATGGCGGGAAGTGTGTTGATTTTCACTCCCAAGACTTTTCAAAGGAATTAAAAAGTGTTAATAGCAAATTATATATTACTAGCTGAAATCTGTAGTATATATGTCAAAATAACGGAACTTTTATATGCCGGTTCCTAAAGAATAAGTATTTACTTATTTAAAGATGACTTTTTTTTAATATCTCCTCTGCCGGCAGTTAATGTTACTATTTTAAACCCTGGCGAATTTTCTTTTTCCGTCCTTTGACGACAATATCACTCTACCGAACACATAATTAAATAATTAGTATTATAAATAAAATAGACATCAAAATAAATTCTAAAATGAAATGAGTAAAATACATTCCGGTACCGGGAATCGAACCCGGGCCTCCTAGGTGAGAGCCAGGTATTCTAGCCACTACGCCACATCGAAGATGTCACTGGATTCAGAAAAATATTTAAAAAACCAGTGTACCCAAAGAAAATATATTGTGTGTCCTATAATCTTTTTTGTAGGTAAAAACGGTTCGCACCTTTGATTAGTCCTTTATGTACCTACTGTATTTTCGACGGGTCACGCAGGCTCGGCGGTAGCAACATCGTTAAGCTGCGGCCGGTTGGGGTTTACTGGCCCGAGGTTCAAGCCCCATCTCCGACAGTTTAATTTCGTTTTTTAGCCGTGAATTCGAACGAAATTACGGACAGATGGACGGAAAGACGGACTGACAACGAAATGATTATAATTGAGATTAATAACCAAATTATTTTTACTCCTTTTATTTTATTTTCTCATTAGTCCCTAATTAGTTATTCAACTGTCATATATTTATTTTTGTTTTTGTTAAAGTTTATACTTAACTATTAGTATGCCTTATATCTCGATGAAGGGGCCATTGGCCCCGAAATATGTTGTTTATACAATAAACAATGGTTTAATATAAAGTATTTTCTTTTCCTCATTATTTTTATTTAACTATCTTTGTCTGTTTATTGTGGTGGAATCTTTAATCGAGTTTTCGCCCGATTGTAAAAATTGGACCTCCAGATTACGCCATGTACGCGCCAGCCACGGCACCCACATGCCCGAAATCATATTAAAATGTTAATGACATAAAATTGTCTATCAAATAAAGCCAATTTCATGGTTGTTAAAAACATTTTTCCGTGTTTTATTTTAATTTAAAGTTTTCCGCCTCTAAAAAAAACAACATCTACAAAGCATAACAGCAGACATCTTCTGACAACCAAGAGCGGATCTAGCTTTGGCGCCAGGGGGGGGTCACGTAGTCATGGTCAAGTCACAAGAAGTTATAATTTAGGGCTGGGTCCAGGTCCACCTAGGTCCTGGATCCGCCGTTGCTGGCAACCCCACCTAACCCCTTGTCTATGCCCACGGGACGACCTTGGTCTCTTCCTAAACAGCAGGTTTAATTAATAATGTTCTCTGGCAGACATAAATCACGCTACCAGGTTTCGTGGCAATTGTCGTATTTTTTGTTTGACTTCAATGGCTTTATTACTTTTTTATTATAATAAAACGGCCATCACATCGTCGCTCGTGCACCATCATATCTATTGCATTTTATATTTTGTATTCTAGCCATTACAATGCAAATTCATTTGTGTCGAACGTCGACTAATCTCGGAGCCGATCATTTTTGTAATGTCATTAAAATACAATATTAGACTAATAATTAAATAAAACACGACTTGGTGTACACCACTAAATATTTCTTTTCTTTATTCAATATGAATAAACACCTCCACAAGTTTCGGGAATGAAGTTCCCATCCTCAGGAGGATACAATATAGGTATATATACCAAATTAAATGATCATTATATAGTTAACTAGGGGGGTGGTGAGTAGGCGGAGTAAATAGAAGTGGGGGGGGGGTTGTTAGGGAATAATTAAGGGATTTTTTTATTTATTTATTAGAGACACTAACAGAATAATAGGTACATGATACTCTGATAATAAACATTATAGTGAAGACTATGCCCATTATCCCAATTACAAGTGTCTTCGGCACGCTCTAGTAACATGTATATTTGCATTTAAGTATATTTTACATGTACATTTATGTGTATTGTATATTTAGTGTTTGAATGTAGTGCGATTAGTATTTAATGAATAATTGATTTAATGGGTCTATAGGTTCAGGTCATCGTTTAGAAAATGGATGTTGTGTATGAGTGAGTTTTTGAACAATGATAAGGTATCTGCAAGAATATCAGCATCAATGTTAGGGTCAGCCTATACTCTAAGGGGTCAACACAATACAAATTATATGTGCGACACAACCTTGTGATGGGAGAAAAGTAACCGACATTATTAGTGTGTTGGCTTATTCTAATGAACTTCGGGTTTCTTATACGGAGTTTAACATGCAAATTTATATCAGATGAGAGAGAGAATCAATAGCTCCGCTGAGAATCTTGTGTAGCACAACGAGATCGGATATTTTCCGTCGGGACTCAAGTTTGTGCATCTTGAAAAAGGCAAGTCGATTTTCGTAGCTGTGAAGATTGTTGTGTTGACCAGCTTTGTAGGACACAATACGTAGAAACTTTTTCTGCACTCTCTCGATTCTCGTAACATGTGTTGCGTAAGAAGGTGACCAAATAACTGACGAATATTCCAATATACTTCGTACTAGTGATGTATAGAGAATTTTTAGACTTTGAGGATTTTTAAAGTCGTGAGTAATTCTGGTGATAAATCCCAACATAGTATATGCCTCGTTTGTGATATTAAAGTGGTTTCTAAACTTGCCAACGTTGTTTTTTTTTTATTATTTATAATTGTAAAAATGTTAAGAATAGGGTTGTTCGGCAATTGAATTTGACTATTTATTATTAAAGAGTTAAGGTTAATATAACGGTCGTTGGACACATATTTTATACGAACTGTATGTTCGAGAAACGATTCTCGACGTTTCGTTGACTACGTCGAGAATCGTTTCTCGGAAACACACGTTTCGTATAAAATATCAGTAACCAATTACACTTAAATATGACTATTAATTATTTAGTTATTCAGGTTAATATTTTTTCTTATTTCTAAAATTACAAAACTATCTAATTGCCTATTATTTTTGTTATTATTAAAATTTTAATAGCTAAATTGATGTCGAAAGTGTGGCTGGAACATAACCATACTTTCTGTAATTATATTTCTATATAATGATCATTTAATTTAGTATACGTCGTATCCCCCTGAGGGAGGGAACTTTGTTCCCGAAACTTATAGAGGTGTTATTCATATTGAATAAGGAAAAGAAATATTTAGTGGTGTACACCAAGTCGTGTATTATTTAATTATTAAATATATCAGCGCGAAATTATAAATCGTCCATTCAAGAAACAATCTGAGACACCTTTCCCTCAATATATAAATAGGAACGAACGCGGGAGTAACGTTATTGTTGTTTTAAGCGCGCTTGACAGCGGAACAGAGGCGAAGGCAGCCGCGAGCTGCGGAGGCCAGTGTGGCCAGCCGAGCGATGATTCGACAGCGAATAATCTGGAAAGTCCTTACGTAGCGAAATAAACCGAAGCGAATAATAAGTGCGGAAATTGGATGGAATGTTCCAGTGAAAAGTGAATAAAGTGTTAAAGCGATTATACGAGTGACAAATTTACGAAATAGTTTAATTTAAATAATAGCGTTAAGTTAAATGGTGTTAAGTGATTTTGTACGTTTGCTTAATTAATTAATACATTAAATTCCAATTAAATTCCCGCCGCCACGACACGTGACAATGCGAATAACAGAAAAGTGATCCAGCTAAAGTATATTCTCTATTAAAGAATACTCCAAACAAAGCAGTTCCAATTATCTGATTCTTTACACTTACAAAAATATAATTACCTAAGTGTATTCCCATTATGACGATACGTAGGATTAACTGGTAATTATTTCAGTTATCCAGTTATTAAAGTTCAGCCTTAAGTGTGCGGAAACCCCCCTATAGACCGCGGAAAAAACCCACCAGTAATCAATAAAGATTAATGGTTGACTATTATATTTACGGACAATCGGACAGTCTGTGCATCTTATCTACGACGTGGCCGCGTCGGGACATCACTTGCATAGTTGATGACCTCTCTTTCACACACTTTATGACTAAAACGTCCAAGAATCATCATAAATAGTAATTTTGAAAATAGCGAACGTGAATATAATCCCAATGCTCAAAAACAGACTGCGCACGTAAATTTTAACGACTGTGTAATGTTTATATTTGAATCGTCATCATCATCACTCTTGGCACTACAACCCTTGGTGGGCCTTGGCCTCCTCAAGAGTCTTCCTCCACTCATCTCGGTTTAGTGCCAGCTCTCTCCAGTTCCAAAGCTCCAAGGCAGAGATGTCTTTGAGGACATTGTCACTCCATCTTAATTTTGGCCTTCCTAAGCTCCTTCGCCCTATTGGCCTTGAGTTCAGCAGGGACTTTGGTGCTTGATGCTCGGACATTCTCTCCACATGGCCCAGTCACCGACGTCTTCCCAGTTTTATAAATTTTGTGACGTTTGGCTCCTTAAATAGACCTTAAATAGAGCTCATTGTTGTAACGTCTGCGCCAAAGTCCATTTTCTAGAACCGGTCCGAAGATACGCCTCAAAATTTTCCTTTCTAAATCGTCCAGTGCTCGCTCATTCCTCCTAGTACCCACGTCTCAGATGCGTACGTGAGCACTGGCCTAATAAGCGTTTTGTACACTAATATCCTGGTGTTTCTGGACAGCAGTCTGGATTTTATCTGCTTTTGTAGGCGGAAAAAACAGCATGCTCTTCTGGATCTCCTCTGTAGTGTTAGTTATTGTTGCTTGTTATCAAGGAGCCTAGGTATGTAAATTTTGGTACCGTTTCAAAATTTTTACTTCCACATGAGAGAGTTAGAGTTTGAACATTGAATAATATTAGATATTGCTCTGTACAGTCACATGCCAGTGGACGCACATTATCTCATCGGAATCGTATGAATTTCTACTTTACCATCTGTTGTCTATGGTGTCTGTAACTGCCAAAGTGACAAATGACTTCTTTCGACAATAATATTCCGAGAAATGTTTTCAAAGTAAAGATCGCATAACGATTAAGGTAATTTTCATTATACATTTAAAAATGACGACAAAATACTTTAATAAAAGCAGCAGGGACATAATTATTTCTGCTTTTGAGTGGCTTTTGCTTTACATATCCACACATTTTAAAGACAAATACACAAAAAACTTCATTTTTACAAAAGTGTGGTATGCGAGGTATTGTTTTATCATGAGCGATATCTTGTAGACCTGGCTAGAACGCGACAGGTGTCGTCTACAGGTAAATTCGGATTGCCGCTCTACCTGGCCTGTCCTCGTATCCCCAGAGGCCGGGGAGCACAAGAAGCGGACTATCGGTTACCTGGGCGATGACCGCGGCCAGGGGCTGCCCCGCCCTGCGGACCAGCTCGTCCGTGAGGGCGGAGGCCTGCAGCAGCTCGGGCCCCAGCAGCGCGGGGCTGCCCTCCTCGCCCTCGGGGGGCCTGATGACGTACTGCTCCACGCCGATTATCTGCAACAGGACAACGGACATTTGTACTTGGCGCATTGTTCAGACACAACCGTGCGGTTAGTCAACCGCTGCGGTGCCCGCAACCCAACCGCTAGAAAATAGACCCGCACGGCGCCCGCACGATCCTATTACTAGTGCGTTGAGTCGCGTTGCGGGCACCGCACGGTTCCATGTCACAACAGGAGCACGCGTGGATTATATTCTCTTTTCTATGGTTATGGATCGCTTTGTCACTGAATTTTTTATTGATGAAGTGCAGAAAAAACCTGTAATATGGGATCTTCAGTGTGAGGATTACTCAAATATGTCAAGAACCGAGCTTGGCAGGAGTTGGTGGAGATATTTGGAAATGGTGGAAAATAATAGTATTTCAGAGAAGTAGGTATTTATTCACCAAAAATGAACTGACAGAATGATATTTATGTGTCTTGCCATGGAACACGGCCGTCGTTAACAAAGTAATGAGCGAATATATCTCTGATATTCAAAGATGGAGAACGGCACCAGAACTGTCAAACTGACGTTTATTTTCGCGCGCACAAATCGCTTATTAACCGCGGCTGTGTGAACAGATGACGCAAATCGCGTGTTTAGAAACGCGATTCTGAAACTGAACGGTTCCCGCTGTGTCTGAACAAGCGCTTAAAGACGCAGGAGAAAATATTGTTGTTCTACAGACTATATTTATACCCGTAAAAAATATATTGATTGTATTATTTGTATGTGTCTACTTATTTTATTTGATTAATTACACCTACATGTTTCGGAAATACCTTTCCATCGTCAGGGTGTTGTATAACTGCCAAAATACTAGAATGAATAATGTCTTTTGTTTTCCTAAATTATTTTTAAATATTATTGCTGAATTTCTCGATTACTCGCAATTATTGGTATTTTTTTTAGAATTGGGCTAGTAGTTAAATTTAATTGATTATTAGTAATATTTACTTTACTATTACATGCTTTAGTAATTTCTTATGATTCTAAACTATTCAACATCAGACCAAAATTATTTATGTGTAAAATAAAAAGTCCTAAATTTTTATCAAAACCGTGGTCATTTTCTAATAAATGTTTTGCAAATTCAGAAAAACTCTTGAATTCCGACCAGATTTTCCAATATAAAACGCTGTACAATCTTTACACAACAGTTTATAAACACCTGAATTGTTAACACAACGAAACAATGTGCGTCGTACGCACAGCTTACACACACTAATTCGATTGTCTTTCTTAAATGGAAAGATCTTTATGATTGTTATTTTGATTGAATATTTATTTAATCTATAAGGATGTGTCTCTGTTTCTACGCATTTATCAATGGTGCTACGCATCATATGCATACATATAAATAAATTTATATTTTCATTTAATTCACACAATCCTTTCTAACAAGCTTGCTTTTACAGAACGTACAAATTGATTATTTGTACTTTAAGAAAACTTATTTTTTTAGCCGTGAATTCAAACGAAATTACGGACGTTACACGAAGACGGACAGACGGACGGACAGACGTACAGACAACGAAATTATCATGTTTGATATCATATCACTATTTTTATGACGAGGCAAACCAAAAAAAATAGACATGTACCTGTGTCTCTTATCTAGCGTATATATTTTCGTTAATTAAATATGAAATACATAATAAGAGTAATCTTCAAACACGTGACTTGTCACATCTCCCACCAACACAGAGACGCTCATCATTGAAAATCAAATTAATCCAACATATAAATAATGTCTACAATCACTTAATACATATTGCAACGAGCTGTTCGTTGACATTTGACAGTTCCATAGAAAAGTGTCACATGCGCAGAACGGCGGGCCGGTATGCCCAGTGGTTGAAATAAGAACTAACATGATTAATAAATAGCGAAGAAATGGAAGGGTTCTTACCCGAGTAGAAAAACAAAAGAGAGCTGTTCTTTTGTGTTTGAATAAAAAATAGCAGTAGTACTGCGTTGCGAGCGATTGTAAAATGTGAGAGATAATGTACATGCGAATAAAAGATTTATTTTACGAGTTGTGCCATTTCATTTTTCGAGCGAGCCACGCCACGTAACAATATTTTACAGCGAGGTAGCCAATAGTCTGCCTATCGAACTTTAATAAGATAAGCGATAACACAAATCACATCTTATCTTCGAGTAAAGTGAAATCGGATGAATGCCACGTCACGTGAACAGTGTGATATAATTGGTCGATTAAAGCACAATACTACAGGGCCGTATTAGTAATGACTAGGCAAAAAATGTAGCATCAGAATTTAATAATTGAATACTGGAAAATAATAAAGTGGCAAAAATAAAAATTTTAAGATACAGATTAGTAGATGTTTAACTGCAAATAGTTGCAGATATTTGATCTCCGAGAAACGATTCTCGACGTTTCGTTGAATGCTTATTCAACGTCATCCTTTGCCCGCGGAAGTAGAGGGCGGACTGATTACTGCTTTCGAGGGCATAAATTATATACACTTTGTTGTGGAGTGTTCACTTCTTCTACAAAGGTCGTCCTCCTGATGAAGTTGAATAAAAATTCAACGAAACGTCGAGAATCGTTTCTCGGAAAAACATACGGTTCGTATAAAATAACCGCAACCAGTTGCAGTTAAATATTTGTAACGACCGTAATAACAACCTTAACTCTATAGATATCCTATTACATTACATCTATACTGGTTTATAGAAATGACAAATTTTGGCCACACGCAGTTGGTGGTAGTAAAAATACAACTCACATACGAAAGAGGGTGTGCAAGTTAAAAAAAAGTAACCCATAAAAACCAAATTATTACAACACCCCCTTTCTCATTTTCAGGTTTCGTGTCTACCATATGCGTCGGAATCTCCATACAACTTACTGAGTCAAATAAAATGAAAAAACCATTAAAAATTCGAAAAATCCAAAATTATACTATAATTATTATTTTTTTAACGAAAATTTGATAGATCTTTTTGATCGTCGCCACGAGTCTACGTGCAAAGTTTCAGCTCGATTGGATCACGGGAAAAGGGTTAAAAATCGATCCAATTTTTTTTCGTCAGACAAGCAGTCGCCACGAGTTAAAAGAAAGGAAGTAAAAACATATATACAGTTTTCAAAATTTTTATTCATGTGGTAGTCTATCATGGGTGGAATCGGTGAACGTTGTGTAAAGTGATTTATTAAGCCAGCCGTACGATAGGTCGTAAGCCCTATGAAAACCCAAAAAAAGACTTCCATGCCTACTTTCTCAAATAAAAACAACTTCGTCCCTATGAGACATTTATAATATTAGGTCCTTACATATGAAATTGGAGTTTTGCCGTACTGGCAAATTTGATCTCAAATATCTTCTCTTTGGTTCGGAATTCCAAATCCAAATTTATACAGCTATTTACTCATGTATTTGTGTTTTGAAAATTATAATTCATTTGTTTTTTCCTCAATTGTTTTTTTCTTTGCGTCACTCAGTTTACAAAATGAAAAACTTGAAATATCGCGTTATTTTCGAGTACGAGTTCCACCGTGGCACCAGTGCTGCAGAAACGGCTCGAAGGATTAATGATGTGTATGGCGACGGTGCCGCAAAAGAAAACACAGTGCGTTTTTGGTTCCAACGTTTTCGTTCTGGAAATTTCGACCTGCAGAACAAGCCCCGTGGACGGCCGGAGACCAAAGTTGATAATGAAGAATTGAAGGCTATTGTGGAAGCGGATCCATCGCAAACCACATCCGAGTTAGCTGCAGGCTGCGGTGTTAGTGATAAAACTGTTTTAATCCACTTGAAGCAAATTGGTAAGGTGAAAAAGCTTGAAAGGTGGGTACCTCACGAATTGAGTGAAGCAAATCAACAAACGCGCGTTGACTGCTGCGTTGCATTACTCAACCGGCACATAATGAAGGGATTTTAAATCGAATCATTACCTGTGATGAAAAGTGGATCCTGTACGATAATCGGAAGCGCTCATCGCAATGGCTGAACCCTGCCGAACCAGCCAAACCATGCCCCAAGCGAAAATTGACTCCAAAAAAGTTACTTGTGAGCGTTTGGTGGACTAGTGCTGGTGTCGTTCACTACAGCTTTCTTAAATCTGGCCAGACGATTACGGCAGATGTCTATTGTCAGCAACTGCAAACCATGATGGAAAAGCTAGCTGCTAAACAACCGAGGCTGGTTAATCGCTCTAGGCCACTGCTGCTTCATGATAACGCTAGACCACACACTGCACAACAGACGGCTACCAAATTAGAGGAGCTTCAATTGGAATGTCTAAGACATCCACCGTACTCTCCGGACCTTGCCCCAACAGATTACCATTTTTTTCGAAATTTGGATAACTTCTTGCAAAGGAAAAAATTCAACTCCGATGGGGCAGTCCAAACCGCCTTCAAAGATTTTATTGATTCCCGTCCGAATGATTTTTTTAGTAAAGGGATCGATGAACTACCTATGAGATGGCAAAAGTGCATAGATAGCAATGGTACATACTTTGATTAAATAAATATATTATAATAAAAAAAAATCGGCTTTATGTTCCTCCCATACTAAACGGCAATTTCATATGTAAGGACCTAATATAACCTGAATTGATTGGACATGCGGTTTATTTTATGGTTTATTCTTGATCTCATAGTGCGTGTAAACCTTTAATCACGCGTGTATGAATATTTTGTGAAGGTGTCAATGTATGAATCGTGCTACGGTTGTGGTGTACATTGTTATTTACATGCCGGGGTAGTGGTTGTCGTAACGAAGAGACGGGTACGTCTCGCAACCGGTAGACTAAAATCTCAGTACCTGGTTACATACTAATAAAGGTGTACCCATAAGTAATCAATTATTTTTGGTGTGGAATATTTGCTTCAGTCAAGCTCAGTAAAGTGAACGTGTAAAGACGTGTTTTATACGCAATATTATAATCCGTGGTCTTGTGACTTGTGACAATTAAATTTAAATTTTTTTATTACTCTGTTGTAAAATGGCGGACAATCAACTAACTTAGAAAATTTACGTCATTGCATGCTGTTTCATTTTCTATCGGGTGTTAATGCAACGGTTGCAACAAAGAAAATTTGTGAAAACAAAGATAAAAGTGCCAGCGTTGGTTTAGAAAATTTTCGGATGGTGATTTTGACTTGCCTGATAGCGATCGAAGTGGGCGCCCGGTAGGATTTAATAATGATGCTTTAAAAACACCTAGAAATATTTTTCTTAAAAGTCTACCAACAAGATGGCAAAAGGTCCTGGATACGATGGAAATGAAATTGATTAAAAATAAAATTAAATCTAGTTAAATTCTTTTTTTTTGTTGCCACATAAATAATTGATTACTTATTGGTACACCTAATATAATTAAAATTTAGATCAAACAAATAGTGCATGTGCATAATTACAGGTTTAATTGTTTCAGTAGACTAGTATGGCTGACATGGCAAGAGAAGAGTTACTAAGAAAACTAAAGTTAACTAAATTGTAAATAGCCATGATTAAAAATATTCACAGTAGTGTTATTTTCATAAATGATTTATCATTCTAACATGAAGCAAATCAGAGCCAATAGTTAACTTGCTTTTCTCTTAATTAAACACGAAAATACACGTAAAACATTTTATTCAGTAGGTACTTTATTACAAAATCAGACAATGTTTTCATATTCATGCTTCATGTTCATGCTTCACGGCCCGCAGCTTGACTAAGTGCCTATCAACTCTGACCTCGTCGGCTCACGGTGGACAATTCAATTCGATTGATCCAATTACTGACCTTCGTGCTTCAAATAGAATAGCGTTCTACGGAGTGCGTTTTCATCGACTCCGTGGCGCAACGGTAGCGCGTCTGACTCCAGATCAGAAGGTTGCGTGTTCAAATCACGTCGGGGTCATACTATTTTTTTTTTGCTGAGAAAACATAAAGATAAACAGCATTTGTAAATGAAATAATCTCATTATTTTTTTATAATTTTTAATTTTATGTTGTAGTAAAGATTATTATTATTGAAACATTTCTTGTCTGTAAAAGTAAATAAATTTCACTAATATATTCTAGAGTTTATCGTGCTCATGCGACGTATTTTTATAAAATATTGAAATCTGTTCAGAAAAAAATCGTACCCGACAATTTAACAATTTTATCCGCGTTACTTTATTTAAAGAAAGTATTTTTACACAAGTTTTCGAAATATTAGCTTTGCTGTTTTGTCTATTAAACAGAAATAATAAAGTAAGGGGAGGGTAAGGTTTTTAACTTTTTTTTTTTTTTTGCATTTTAATTTTAATTTTTTAAATGAATGTACAATATCGCAAGAATATTGTGTCAAAATTTCAAGTCAATCGGAGCAAAATTGACGAAATTATGAACATTTGAGCGCTATCAAGACTGATTTTCTATACCTGCTCGGGCAGCTAAGAGATGCGCTCACCTGAGGACTGCCGGACGTGCTATTGCATTGGAAGAGTTTTGCGTAGACAAGGACACACAGATGCTGATGATGAAAGCTCTTTGCTGTGTGAACATGGCATCGACGATTATGTGTAAGTATAAAATAAGTGTTGAGTTTTATTTTGAATTTTACAGTGTGCAAAACTTTAAAGCGTGTTCCCCACATCTCACCTTTTCAAAGTCGGTGTCCATCATAATTTCAAAACTACTGCACCGATCCTTTTGAAATTTTGAACACTATTTTTGTACATAATTTACAAGGTAACGCTGGAGACTTTTTTTCAAATTTGTTATTAATTTTTATTTTTTAATAACAAATTAGTCGATATTTTTCGCAAAAAATCGCGTTTTTCCCTTCATAGTGTTCCAAAAAATTTAAAAATTGAAATTTCAAAAAACCCTCCCAGCGTTACCTGGGAAAACCTATTATCTAACGAATGAACTTTTTGATTTCAGATGATCTAGCACCAAGTTATGATGGACACCGCAATTCTATTTTTTTCCGAGACACGTCCGAATAATTGCTGCCATGCTGCCATTGCCGTATTTTTTAATATTTCGTCTTGAAAATTTTACACAATATTCTTCAAATGTCATACTTTAATGTACCATTGATTTTAATAAAGAGATTTTAACTGTGTCGTCACAAAAAATTCACAAAAACATGCCTTTTTTTGTACGAATTAACCTTACCCCCCCCCCCTTAAGATAAATTATAGAACTCTCACAGAGACGAAACAATTTATATGAAAAACATGTATGGAGTATTTTTATAGGATGGCTCAGGGTTGACGACTTGTAAGAGCAGGCTTGAGTGATCACTTTACACAATGCAACGTTCACCTATTCCATCGTAAGAACATCCACAATTTTATGTTCCAAATCTGAAAACCTTTCGTTTATTTCAAGGGGCTTTGTTTTTAGAACATACCTACATATAAAAATATTATTGAAAAAAAAAACTAACCCATAAAAACCAAGTTTTTATTTTACTCCTTTTTTTTTAAATTAAATTTTGCTTCGCTTTATTTTAATGAATTAGGTTTTTCGAAGATTTTGATTGTGTTTTTACCGCCATTCATTTGAGAAAGGATTTTTTAAATTATTTTAATTTCCATTTTTTGTGGTGAATTAAATAAATTATTAGAAAATTTTAGCGTTGGAAAACACACAGGTAACTAATTTAGTATTGTACGCATATGTCTTAGGCCCTTCCTTATCTTATGTTAACGCTCTGCAAAGGCTTAGTTTCGCCACTAACTTAAAAGTGTAGTCGCGATGTTTTGTCTGATCTGGGTGCAAAGATTTATTTTAATGGTTTTTATGTAATCAGGTGAAACATTGCGAAAATTCGTGATTATTTTAATGTTCGTATTTTCTTATACGAAATCATGGGACTCAATAGTCCGTGATCGCAATCTATCGCTTACCTTTTAGGTTGCACATTTCTCGGCAGCAAAATGCAGATTAATTGAAATATATTATTTAAACATTTTAAGTTGAATAAGCAGACGCACAGCTTTTGACATTTTCAACTCGTATAAGATTTGTCATAACCGATTTAATCGTCCACCCTTATTATCACTTATAAGCAGTCACGTCCCAGCAAGAGCTACTTCAACACACATTCCTGTTGCTCGCACCAACTCCGGGTTACGCTCACCCATAGTGGGAATGTGTCGATCTTATAACGACTTATTCACTAACATTGATATCTATCTTGTGTCTTCAAACGATCTAAAAATATAAGTGAACATTATTCTGCGTCGCAACATTGAATTAATATTTAATTATGAATAAAGTTTCACATATGTTTTAACTTAATATTGTTACTTATTTTATTAGTTTTATTTACTACCGTTACTACTCGTCTTTTATTTTTTTGTTTACTTTTATTAGTATTATGTATATTTCAAAATTATTAGTCTATGTGAAATATGCTAGGATATAAATTAACATGTTCGATACTGTTTATACTCTTATATATACATATATCACTAACTTGTTATATTTCCAAACCAGTAAATAAAATAAAATACAGAGCTTCATCTATCCTTTGATATCTTCACAGTGGTCAAGTCCGCTGAGCACCACACACCTACCTTGATATAACCTGTCCATCTACGTTGTCTATTCAGCCTAAATACAGTTGAGTAATGTTACCATCATCACCACTGTTGGTGGTGTTAATCTACAACCTCTAGTAGGCCTCCTCAAGAGTCTTCCTTCACTGATCTCTGCCTTCCGCCAGCTCTCTTCAGTTCTGGAACTCCAAGGCAGATACGTCTTTGAGAACATTGTCGCCCCATCTTAGGTTTGGCCTTCCTATACTTCTTCGCCCTATTGGTGTTAAATTCAGCAGGACTTTGGAGCTTGTTGTTCCATGTATTTGGTCTTCTGCTGATTTACCATAAGACTCATGTTTTTGGTACAACTTTAAATATTGATAAAAGCATTACGAAAGGCATTAGAAATTCTTGCAATTATTTCGATATTACCAGTGCAGGCCAACGTTTTTAATCTGGTTTTATACGTGTTATGGGACTCATCTACTTTCACCACAAATTCTTTGCTTTCATCACACCGATCCGGAAATTGTAATAAATTAATAAGTATCCTTCATTTTACCGTTAACTAATCACTTTTGTAATACTTGCACGACAAATTGCTCCATTTACCGTTCAATTTATGAGGTAAGCGCCTTATGTGGAAGCGATTTCTGTCATATGCTTTTAACGTAATGATTAAATAAATCGACATGATGGCTTAGTTAATTTTAAAATTGCACACTATGCATTATGGTGAGCCTATTCTATGAGCCTATGAAATAATGTACGCATATCAGTCAAAAAAATAAATTTTTTAGTACTTATCGATAAATGGCAATGATAAAATATTAAATTTTCTGCAGAATCAATATATATATATATAAAAAGAAACCCGTGTTTCCCTATCCGCCAAGTTTTCTCTACAATCAGCCACAACCACCCACAGGTGGTTATGGTTGTGTATAGCCCTTGGTGTCAGTCACATCGAGAATGTGCGAGTTTGGTGGGGGTGGCTGAGCGTGGGTGACGAAAATGTGTTTTCTAGCACATTATTTTGTTATGGGAAGGCCGCAAATGCTTCAGATTGTTTCAAAATAGGCGCGCCGACTGTGTCGGTGAGTTTAGAAGATTCCGGAAAAACCTGCTCTATAAAGTTCTGGAAGGAGAAGGAAATTCCCGAAAGTTCTATAAGGTTCTTAACTGAGTGGCGGAATGTGTCGATGTGTCTAAAAGGTTCCTGTAAATTCAATTAATTTCTTGAATGTTCTGGAAGGAGAA